>JAUZST010031397.1:0-29087 GCA_034779995.1 Parotocinclus haroldoi | reverse complement strand
CCCCCCCCCCCCCCCCCCCCCCCCCCCCCCCCCCCCCCCCCCCCCCCCCCCCACGACTGAGTAAAGGAAGGCCTAGAAGAGGACTTTATCCTCGATACCTCTATCTTAAACGTCTGTAGTGAGAAGGAATGGCGGCAGTACAGCGGTAAATGCTTGCCGACCCAGCTTTTTTACGTGTTGCAGGCCTGAAATGCAGAAACGGTTATTCATTACCGGTGAGGTTGACCTTACATGTATTGTGGAGTCGGCGTGGGGGCCGGAATTAAATAAAAGTCAAACTAAATATAAGAAGCGCTGCGGTCTCCGATTTTCCATTTGCAATTTTCATACCAGCCCAACCGTTTCTGATTCGGAGTTATATTTTTAGTGGGCGTCAGTATTTATTGGACCTTCATTACATTTGGGGGGATTGTTTAGATATGTTCTATCTTCAGATCGACAGCAGTTCTGGAACGCTTGACTGAGTAAGATTATTGTGAAGCCATTCCGTAAGTGAGCCGTCCTGTCACTTGTTTTGGTCTCAGGCCGAGCAGGACAACGGGCACCCCCTTCCTGCCTTCGCCAGTCTACATATCGAGGTGCTGGATGAGAACGACCAGGCGCCGTATTTCCAGGAGCAGGCCTACCAGGGTTTCATCCTCGAGTCCGCTTCCGTTGGAACTACGATATCCAGCAACGGCAATCTTTCAACTCCTCTCGCCATCGTCGCTCTGGATAATGATGTTGAAGAGGTGAGATTCAGTCCTGTGTAGTTCTAAAATCTTTTTTTTGAGGAGCGAGATCCATCCAAGAGATTATAAATATATAAACGCCAATGAACAAACTAACATGACCATGGCATTGACTGTTCTGTAGTACGTGCGCAAGTAGGAACTATGGAACAGTCCATGTTCTGCACAGATCCTTTGGATGTCGCAATTTTCTCTGCCAAGACAAAATGTGAGATGGAAAAGTTGCTCTTCTTAACACTACAATTGGCATGGGAACTTTACCTGCATATACCTAGGAGTGCTGAGCACCGGTCATTTAACTGCTGCATCTTTTTTAATAGTAAAGCCATGCTGGATCAACCTACTTTAATGATGTGTTTAAAATGTAAGACTGCATTGCCTGTTCTGAAACGTAATATTTCTTCAAGTGGGCTCATTCCCTCTTGGTTGCGTGCAGCCGGTAAGGTATGTTAATTTATATTTATATTCCATGGTGCACATTTATGTTTAGGTTCTGCAGTGTGTGTGATTGTTGATCTGTGCTTGTAACTGAAGAACCAGTTTTGTGCATTATTGGCCAGAGTGACATGTAGAGCAGTTTAGGCTTCACAGGTTAAGAAGATGGTAGCCTATCTTGGCTATCTTAAGATGGTTCCAATCCTATTTTGACCGGTGTCTCTGAGGCATTTTTCTTTTCATTTTCATGCTTTGAGTTTTCTTGTGAGAATGGCAGTTATAGTTCCATTAAGAAAGCTTAAATAGTGTGTGAGTATGGTCCAGTCAGTGCCCTGTGCCACTGAACGCATAACGCAGTTGTTAAACAACTTGTGTGTTTTCTTGTTGGTTTCCAGATAAATGGGTTGTAATAAAAGCAGAACAGCAAGCTGTATGGCGTGCCCAATGAGTATATACCAATATACCAATATACCAACATACCAAGGCAAATGAAAGCTCTCCTGTCTGGTCTGAACTGACAAAACTAATAATTGAATCAACCAATTATTCATTTCTAACATCCCACGCCTTCAGTTGGAAGGACTTGAGGGTTCCCCATTGCAAACACTTGGCGCTGTCACCTGACAGACGTCCTGTCCTGACCTCAGACTCTTCCTGGGTGTTCTCCCCATCCCATAACTTGGCTCCAGTCTTGAATAGCCACTGATGCCGAAGCGACGTTAAATAAATGAATAAACAAAGTTGTATCGCAAATACTACTCATAAAACGCCTCTTTAAACCTTCACTAGCGTTTTCTCCAATCCATTACATTTTAATTCAAACGTCTTCTGATGTAAATCTCCAGTTGATTTCCTTTTGATTTAAATTCCGATCTTAAATTAAACTCTCCAGCCTGCTTATTTTTTATCTACTTAATTCCTTCCTTTTCATTTCCTTTGGAATTTAAAGCGTTGCTTTCGAGGGGAATCGGCCTAGATGCGATTGTAAGATCCAGATAGTTCTGAGGGCTCTTTGTTAGGAAAACCTGGCAACCTGTAAGGCATTAAATGTGAGCAGGTAATTTTTATTAATAATCAAAGTGATCATATCTGTCCTGAAAATAAAAGCAGTCAGCCACTTAACGCTGCATAGTGATAACTGGGTATCGTTTGGTTCGCGCTAACTCTGAATATGGCCTTCAGTGTTAAGCTTCAGCTGGGTGGCTTTGGAACTGAGATTTGGAACTGACACACTTTGATTGGTGTCCATCACAGACCAAAGATCCCATGGTGCGAATCTCTCTGGACGGCTACGAAAGCGTCTTCGCGGTGACATCGAGTGGGCTCGCGCGCTACCTGACGCTGCTGAAGCCAGTGGACCGTGAAGAGCAGCAGACTTACAGTTTGATGGTAAGAACTTTGTGGGGTGCGATATTGCTATTAAGATAATTGCAATCACAAATGTCCTGATATTTTCCTATTGAATTTGTTAGTTGCGTTCAGAATTCATTAAAATGTGTTGGAGTATTGGCGCCCCTAAAACTCAAATGTGAAGAAAAGTATTTGCCCTTTGACGGAATCGCTGCCCATGCCGAATAATCTGCATATTCATTAGGACGTACACTTTGTAGATCTCCACCCAAAAAGTATTGATTTCCCCCTAAAGTCACATGTAAGGATGCGTATTGGCCATAATCTGTTTTCTATATAAAATAATCTTTCTGGGCCAGCCAAAACCATCTGTGTTGAAAAGTATTGGCACCTGTCAAATCCCCTGTAAGGAAAACTGTAGGCTGCTGAGGGAAAAGAGGCCAGAAGTTTAGCCAAAACGGTATCGACACCCTAGTATGTAAGGAAAGTATTTGTACCCCTAACATCACATGTAAGGAAGAAGTATTTCCCACCTGGGAGGAATAACTATCGATGCAGAGCAATCAGTGTTTTCTTTGGAAAATGAACTTCAAATTTGTTGTCGCCTGTAAAACTGAAATGTGGAAGAAGTGTTTTTGTTTTTTATGGAAATGCTAAAATCTTGTTTAGCTGAAGTACTGGCCATAAACCCAAGTGAGAAAAAGTATTGGCCCTTGTTTTGAATCTCTTTAGAAACTGCACTTTCTGGTTGAGTTTAATATTCATATTGAAGAGAGCGCTGCTAGCACCCAATCCGTCTCTATCATAGCAGTGACTTATTTCACAGTGAAGCTTTTAACAGGCACTATACCTGATTTGAGACCTTGCTGCTTGGCAGCTCTCAAATTGAGAAGCCTACGTGTTAACTGGTTAGCTGGAATGATTCCAGCGTCTTAACTTGGACTCCCTTTGTGCTCCATGGAGACTTTGAATCCAAGGTTGAGAGCCATTATGACTGTGATTGTGTTTGAAGTTGATCAGCGTCTTATTAACTTGAACGCAACGTTCAGAGATTACGGTTACAGAAAAATGCTGTGTAGGTTAAAAAAAAAACAACAAAAGACTATGACAGACGATGAATGGTGAACTGAACAGAGCGTTTGCAGATTTTGAAGAGCCAGCAATAAGGTTATCTCCCGGGAGCTCAAGGATCGACATTAGCATTCGCAGCACTTGTAAATCCTGTTGACTCGCGCTGCATGACCATAAAAGCACGACCTTATACGTGTCCGGCCAAAAGTCTTATTTTGAAAGTCTTTATGACTTGGGGAATGTGCACAGAAATTTCAGAATGGCCACAGAATATAATGTAGAGATAAAATAGAAGCTTATTCTGGATCAAACACCAGATAAGACTTTTTTCATCTTTAGTTCTTTGTCAAACCAGGGTAAACAGAAATCCCTAAGCAGCTCCTGAGTGGAAAAACAAGACGTTTTGACAATTTCTAGCGGTGTGCACACAGTCACGTTAAAATTGACATTTTAGGGGTTTTTTTTATTTTTTATAATGGTTGTTTTTTTATAGCCATTGCTTGATTTATGAAGGTCGTTTTCAGCTCCTATAATTGATCTATTCTTTAATGGTTTTCGAGTGTTCAAATTGGTCCCGTTTCCACAGGTTTGTAAAACCAAGCGACTAGCAGTGACGCTTTGCAATTTTTTGAACCAAATGCATTATTTAGGGCTATTAAACTGATGTAACTGTCTTACCCGTGCTAATAATAAGGCCGCATGTTCAGTTAATACAATAAGAGGTATTTACTGGTCCGAGTACTCAAGTTTCTGTTTGCGAATTATGAACACTTTAATTTAATGATTGTTCCAATTTTTCTGCTCATGCTGGGACCGAAAAAAAGGATAATGGGAACCTCGAATGGTGATGTGGCGTAAAAAGAATGCAATTTCACAGAGCCATCAAGCTAATCATAACACATTAAGGTAACAGAAGGGAGTGTGGAGTCTAAACCAAAAAAAAAAAAAAAAACTTGAGATATGTAGAGGTTACGTATCGCACATGCCTGCGAAAAAGAGTAAGGCTTGGGGTGCTTTCAAACCAAATTGGGAGAACATGGGAACATTTCTTAATCCAACTTCAATAAGGGTGCCAATACTTGTGGAGCTGCCTGTATAGCTTGTCTGATTTCTCTCTCTCTTTTGTGGTACTTCACTTCCAGATGGTGGCCTCGGACGGAATTCATCAGAGCTCTCCGGTCTCAGTTAATATCACGGTGATCGATGCCAATGACAACACGCCCACCTTCCCCAACGTCTCCTACAGCGTCAGTGTTTACACAGACATGTTGGCCGGGGAAGTGGTATTATGGGTAATCGATAACCCACTCACCATTATAACAGTCTACTTGCCTGTATTAATCGGATTTGTGGCTTTGGTTGTAATGACATGTAGAGTAAATAATTGCAGACACTTTGCACTGGGACTCTGCGGGGTCCTCATCTCGACCCGCTCGACACACGAGCGGCTGCTTTAATAGGCGATTATTAATCTGAGATATAGCAGTGGCAGTTGAGGTAACAGTCTGATGAAAAGATGAGAGCTAATTGGTGGTCAGCCATTTGGCACAGCATTTAAGAAATGGTTTGATATCGAGCTTCCACTTGTTCTCGGAGGAGGGATGAAAATGATGCCTAAAGGGGGAAAGTACGACGTAACGAAGCTCTAATGTCTCTGGAAATGTAGCAACAGTGCACAAGCAGTGCAATTCGTCTTTCTGTGATTCGTCCAATCCAGAAGTGCTCTCGAAAAATTTGGGCTTATTTTAAAGTGAATACGAAGGGGATTCCATAGGAACAGGTGGAGAATCTGAACCTGTCCATGCCCCGTCACTGTCAGTGTGTGTTGGCGCTCTTGGGTGACCATACATTCTACTGAACAGTTGAAGTGGGGGGCACTCATCCAGTTTGCCATGCTCCTGTTCACCCCATCAATATATCACTCGCTACTCCATCACCATCATTGAGTTTTCATCTCATTTGCATAATGGACCAGCTTTCTTTGACTTGCCATTTGCTTTCCTGATAATCTTGTTTAAGGAAATAAAAATCACACGCCTTTTTCTTAATCGCCTTCCTATTCATTTTGAAATATCCCCTCGTTTGTGGGCAGCGTGTAAAATGTGCGCACTCTGAGCTCACTAGTGAAAGTGCTCGTTTGTGAAAAAGAATTGCAGCAGTGATTCAAAACACGCCTCCAATCAAATAGCGCTTACTGCCGTGGCCTCTCCTCCAAAGTCACCTGACCTAATCCTTATCAAACATTGATGGGGGCACCGGACGAAAGCGAAGGCCAAGCATTCAGTAACATCACGGAGTTGCGCCATGGAATTCTGTGAAATCATGCTGAGAGAACATGGATCATCAGATGTTCACCAAACGCTCCGAGTCTGTGCCAGCTTGGGGGAACGCTGTCGTCACATCAAAAGGGGGAACATACCAAATGCTAATCAATTCCGACATCTATAAAGTGATTCTGCTTTTCAGTGAAATTATGCTGGTTCTATGATTTTTAACGGAAGGATCGTCGTATTCAATTTGAGTCATGCAAAGCGGCGTTTCACTAGTGATCTCGCAATAGGACAATAGGTCATGTTTGTTGATTTTCCAAATTAAATCCAGTTCTAACAAGCTCTACGGGAAACAAATGTAAATATAGCAGTTATACCCATTTAATAGACGCTCTCAAACGTTTGATTTATTCTCTACACTCCTCGGCCATTTATCAGTTCCACTTACTCACCGCTAGTTCTACAATACATACTTGTAGTTCTTTAGTGGTCAGGACCCTCACAGGACCACCACAGTTCAAGTCTTGATTTGTGTGGTGGTTCATTCTCAGCACTGCACCAACACTGACATGGTGCTGGTGTGTCATGAGTGGATCACACACAGCAGTGCTGCTGGACTTAGTCCACCAACCACAAATATCCAGCCATCATGTGCAGAGTATCTAAACCACTATGTAACCGGTCAACCTCTTGTTTCATGGGACGTTAAAAGGTGTTACGATGGCACAGACTTGTAGTTTTGACTTCAATCAGCCCTCCTAAGTTGTTTGGGATTTTATATTATGCCTAAAACGGGTTAGGCACACAGTCTTTAGATTAAATCAGTTACACGTACAATACAGCTGCACTATGTATTGGGTATTAGGATGTACGGTGCTGCCAACAGCGAGTCATCATCCTAGTGCGAATCGTATTATCCTCCTACCACGATGTTATAATATCCTAATTTCATTACCTGCTTTGTAAACATATGGCGGCATAAGCAGCTGAAGGCTATTTAAATATTAATGCAACGCCGCCGGTTTGCTTTCAGCTCACTGCCCGCGATGCTGATGAGGGACCTAATGGCCTGATAAGCTACAGCATTGTGGCCGGAGCTCAGGGCCATTTCGGCATCAATAACCAAACAGGATTGATCACCGTGGAACCCGGAGTCAATCTTACAGTGGGACGCTCCTACGCCCTCACAGTCAAGGCGGCTGATAATGCCCCGGCAGCCCAGAGAAGGTAAACAGTCGCATTTTCTTAGTGATAAGAAAGGAAAGCTGAATGGTTTTATTCCAGCCGAATAAGCACAGCACCTCATTTAAAGTCATTTGAAGAACGACATGACTTGATTAACGGAGCTTCTCGTTTAAGTCACTCTTAAAGCTTAACACGGTCACCTCACAGATCCACTGTCCCGGGTTCGATCCTGACCTTGGCGCCCTGTGTGGAGTTTGCACGCTCTGCCTTTGTTTGCATGGGTTTGCTCCTGATCCTCACACGTTCAAGTGATGCTTGTTGGGTTAACTGGTGTGCCTAAAGTGCCCAGAGTCCTGCCTTGCGCTCTGTGCAGCCGGCCAGACACCGGCTGTCTCTGCCCCCTGCCCCCTGCCCAAACTCCGAGCACCTCAGAGCAGACAAAGGCACACGCGCCCCCTATAAAATTTGGACCTTTCCTGAGTGAAGCAGGATTGGAGCGCCGTTATTTGAGTAAAATCCTTTATATTGTTATGAGTATAATGCTTGCTTTGCTCCTACGTATTAGCGGAACGGTAGGAGCGTGAAGGTTTAACGCGGCCACGTTTATCGCTCCGGTTGGCGTCCCTGCGTTTGGATTCACTTTAGCCTCCTCGCTGCCCTCTGCCATCTTTGCACGCTGCAGGTTGAGCGTTCGATTAGATCCTCCTACCTTGTACTTATCCTCCTCGGCCCTTTCTGTCAGGTGCGCGTCGGTGCAATTTTCAGCACAGCGGTGGCACTGACAGAAAAGCGTGTTGCGGTACACGGGCGTTCGGCGCAGCAGCACACTTTTAGCTCTGGGTTCCATTAAGCACTGCGAGATAAGACATGAAAAGCTACTCGAGATGAAAAAGGGTGCAGCTGCGCTCTGCATTCGCAGTACACCAGGAACCCATGCCCAATTTACTAATGATACAAGTCCAATTGGCTTTTCTTGCCGTTCCCAGGCACATCCCATTCATTTCAGCGCTGCAGCTAAGACGGTCCGCTGACTGTGATCGAGAGGGTGGGATAGAAGTCCAACAAAGCTCAATTTGCTCGGAAGTGCAAATATGCGCATTCGCTGTATTACATTTGCATTTTGCAGTGGTTCTGGAAAGTTTGTGAACACTTTAGGACGTTGTGTACCCGCTTAATATGGCTTAAACCATCATGCGGGTTTTCACACAAATCCTAAGAGTAGATTAAAGAAAGCAACCTAATTAAACAAATGAAGCAGTTTGTTATAAGTTTGTTATAAGCTAGCAGGTTCATAATTTGAAGCATATGCTGTTGTAGAATGGGAATGGAAAACCAGTGGTAACATACAGGTGTGGGGGTTAGAGGCGCTCCCTGATTTATAATGGGCTTACAGTGCTATGTGAAACTCTTAGGACACAGTTAAATATGTTTTGGCAACCGTATAATTACGATATATAACTGTCGACAATTGGACCCAAATATTTCAAACTTGGATTCGTCACTTTGAGACCCCTCTTAACTGATCGTTCCAATCTTGGTGTGCTTTAGCATATTTTATCCTATTCACCCTGTTCCCCTTTTGAATTTTGTATTTTTTTTTTTTGGCTGCTGCCCTTCCAACAAAAACAGCTGAGCCTTCGTATAAGGACATTGCGATTGACATGCAGTGGTCACTAGCTAGATGGCACCAGACAGATTGATTACAAGGTTAACTTGCATTCGTCCAATGTGTCATTTGTTTTCATGTTTATATTTGACGCGTGTTAAACTAAAACCTTTTTTGTCTTGTCCATCTCTAAGCACAATGTTCTGATTTTTTTTTTTTTTTGGAGCAGCCATGTTTCAAAGGCTTACATTATGAATATTGTATAAAAAAAAGACTTGAGTACGTTTGAATGGTGCTGATTTCCTTTCGTTTTGATTTATTCCATCTATGTGAAATTATTGCATGACGTATTTGAAATGACATTTTGCTTCACAAAGTGGGAAAGTAGACTCGATGTAATTGAAAATAATTATTCCATTCCATTATTCCATGTTCCATGACTTATTTCTTGAATATTATATTTTCGTCTTTGTTTTTGTCGCTCTCAATGTCTCAGAAATGCTATTGTGAACAGACTCGTTGTAACAGCCCCATCTGTGTTTTCACATGCAAATTTCCCCTGTAAGGAAACTGTGCCATAGACTATCATACCAGTATCATTAGTATCAATGGTTTGGCCAAAATAGTACCATGACTTATAATTATTATTATTACTTTTATTATTGCCATTGTACCTGTTTGGCGTGGAAAGTGTTTGAAGAGAGATGTAAGACGTTCTGCTTGTTTTCTTTTTGTTTGGATACTGTAAGATACAAAAGTCCTCCAATGGTATATCTAACGGTGGCCCAGGTACAGTACGTTTAGCGTTAAATGCATTGTAAATTAAAGAGTTTGGTATATGTACTGTATATATCACAGCCTAATTTACGTTAAACATGTTTAAAGCACTTGCATTGAACTACAGTTGGGTAAAATCATTAGCACTGAGCCTATTTTATAATGAAAATAACGGACTATCATGTGTTGAAAGTGAAAAACAAAACCAAAATGGTCAGTCTGTCAGTGTTGCTGCTCAGCTTAGCCAGCTGGCTGCTGCCCGAATGCCCAGGGTCTGCGGGAGAGCATCATAGTGCGGTCTGCACTGCACTGGGCCAAATTCAGAATGTAGTTTCTGCTGAATGTGTGTTTACTGTTTGTGTATTATATGGATTCCCATTGTAAAGTTGAAATCCTTAAAGTGAACGATCATAATCCGGGGTGTGCATGTGCTGAAAAAACTCAGTGGCTCCCAATATGGCACTTTGTTAGAATGCTAATTCACCCTCCGAAAACAAAGTCCGTCATGAAATGGTGTACCAGATTTGATGGAGAGCCTTGCAGACCTGCACTGAGCCATGACTTTAACCCTTTGAGCACCAAGAGACATAAAGTATTTGTCCCATATTTTTTTAAAGTATGGGGCACGTATGGACCTTCCTTTTTTGGCTCTTTTAAACTTTTTCATTTAGCAACTAATTGTAGCCAGGCTTTAGCTTTAGGGAATTCCCAGAGGGAGCCAGGAGCTCAAATATCCTCCCTGTGGCTCTAATTATAAGCTTTGTTAGAGATGTCTGTTGGATCCAAGCATGCTACGAGTTGTATGGATCAGCCTATACAGTCTCATAAAATAAACATTTTGATGCGTTTCCAGTAAATTGAACAGTTAAATGATATAATATGGATCAACCTGAGGAATTAATGGATTTTAAATGAAAGAGAAAGGCAGCAGGTGTGTAATTATTAGGGTTTGCCAGATGGTCCTGAAATGGACAGGCTGTGCATGAGCTGAAGCTTTTTTTTTTTTCCTCTTTGTTTTAAAGATCGCCCTTGACTCTCTCTCTCTCTGTATGGCATTTTATTAGAGCATAAAGTCACGCTCATGTTGCTACAGACTGCAGTGCATGCTCGAGTCTGGCTTTCCTCCTTTGATCGCGAAATGCCAGTGCAAATTTCTGTCATTTTTCCCAGTGTTTTCCATTTCGATGAAAGTCATAGACTGCATTAATCTACGCCGTGTCTGATTGCCATAACCAGATGTTGGCGAATGGAAATCCTCGGGCATGAGCAAGAGCTTTAACGTTTTACGCTCCATAAACCAAACGACTTCCCAAGATCTCTATGGAAAGCCAACCTGCACCTGTTCTGTCTCATTTCTTGTCATTCAGGAGCTCCATCACTACTGTTTACGTCGAGGTGCTGCCCCCAAACAACCAGAGCCCGCCACGTTTTCCCCAACGCCACTACAGTCTGGAGATAAGTGAGGCTATGAGGAGCGGAGCAACCATCCTCAACCTGCAGGTCAGCTTCACTACACAAATCAACAAGCAGGCAATTACTAGCAATGAAACAAGATCATGGGCTAAATTCCTCTTTGCACTCCTACTGGCTTCCGTAGATGGTAGATGGTGGGCGGCTGAGATAGTACATTTACAATATGTCTAAAAAGCCTTCAAAGCCTTGCACCGTGTTTGCATTGTCTTATGTTGAGGCTTGTTCATTCATTTATTCGTTGTCTTATGCGTTTTTCCTAGTCAGGGTCACGGGAGAGTCGGGTGCCCATTCGTCGTAGGACACATGCTCTTAGACACTCAAAAACCTCTTCACACATTAAGTGCACTTTGGAAACCCCAATTAACCTAAAAAGCTTTTTAAGCCAGAGTACCTGCAGAAAACTCACGTAAGCACAGGGAGAATATGCAAACTCCACACAGGCCAGGTCAGGGTCGAGATCAAACCTGGGATCTTGAATCTTTGCGGCAGCTGTGCTAACCACTGCATCAACCTCTACGAGCTCCCTCAGTATTTCATAATGAACAGAATTTAAAAAAAAGGGGGGGGGGAATTCGGGCGGGCGTAAGTTTTTAGACCCTTTGCTATGACACTTGAAATTCAGCTCTTGTGACCTTCCATATCTTTTGATCTTATTTAAGATGTTTCTGCATCTTGATTAGAATTCATGCGTGGTAAATTCTGTTGATTAGGCATGATTTGGAAAGACAAACTAATTGCAATCGATTTCTAAAACAATCCTGGTCTTCTTTGATATGCTACATAATTAAAAAAAAACAATAAAGAATAATAAAAAATATGGCGGCTTTAAAGATGGCCACTATGTTCCGTACCCTCACTGATTAATCAGATATATCTTTTGACTCACCCTGTATATAGACATGAATGCTACTGTAGTACAAAGGGTACTTTGGGCGATATGTAAATGTATGACCAGCTGGGCAGAAGAAGTAAAACAATAATAATGCGCTGCCACCTCATAAATAAGCATAAGTAACAATGAAATCTGTTATGATAAATAAGTAAAATATGGTAAATGGAGTTGAGGACAGTACTGTATAGTGTAACATCAGACGCTGGGCAGTGCTGCAGTGTCCTTGTTGGTTGGAACCAAAGACTGGGACTGTAGTGTCCTAGTGCTTAAGGTACTGGACTATGGACCAGAAGGTTAAGGGTCCCAATCCCTTTTGAGTCCCTGAGACTCGACGGAATGAACCCACAATTGCTTGGATTGTAAGACTGTATTACCTGGAAGCCGTTCTGGGTAAGGGCGTCGGCTAAATGACCTAAATGTAACGGTCAGATTTTTTTTTTTTCTTCTATCATATTTAATTATAATTTTAATGTTAATTGGAAGGCCATTAAATGGCACATACCTATACATGAAGATAGTGGGTTCAACTTTACTTCTGAGCCAACTCCAGCTTATGTCTACATCATTTATACTATTTAGCTTAAATTGACTTGCTTTTTTTTTTGTGACTGGCTCACAACTGGTCATCTAACTGTCTCAGGCAGTCTCATTTCTAAAATGCAGCAAAAGAAAAGGACTGATTGATGTGGAGGCGGCCATTGCCTGTGCTCCGTGTTTTTAGGTGGTAAAGATGTGTGGATTAGTCATTCACAATGAAGCGGGCCTTATTACGCAGTTCTAATGAGAAGTAACGAGCAAATGTGGTTACTCGCTCCAGAAATGCTCTCGTTAAAAACCCGATCAGTACTTTGCAATTAGGAACTACGGCAACCGCGATTGCCCTTTAACCAGTGTAGCAGATGGGTAAGTGTACGTGTTTTTATTATTGCGTCATAGCGGGATTAACATTCCCATAAAGCTGCTGGTTACAGTAGGCCAGCCTGCACAGCCGTTTTGGTACAGGTCACGCGCGTCTAGGGAGCACCCGATAACCAACGGCCTGTGGTCAAATTCGGTAGCTGTGATGTGGGATGAAATATACCCTTCTTCCATGGCACTCAGCTTTCGCACTTAAATAATACGCCCCCGGAAGAAAAGGGATAATAGTTTCCCTTTTTGTTTGATGTTTGGCAAAGTTTAAGCATCTAAAGCAGGGTTTCTATCCAAAGCTTTGCAAATGTGATGCACATTTCCGAAATTTCAGCAGAAATAAAGGGAACTGAGTCATGTTTCCGTCTGGTACAGTTAGGCGAAGAAACTTTAGATGATGTAGGGTAACACAGTGGTAGAGTTAAAGTCTGTCTTTTACAGGAATAACCTTTACACTTTTTCGCTTGCATTCGGCTGTTTTTAACACATCAGATAACACTTATGTTCAGCCGGGTTGCCTATTAAATCATATCTAAATGAACCAAAACTGATTTTGGTTGCAACAAATCATGTGATTGCTGTCACAGATTGATATGTCAACGAACCCTTTTTCACAATTCGGCTTGAACGTTTCCACCTCGTCCTACTGTAAAGCTTCTTTGTGTACTTTATATTTGGGTAGTTTTTTGAAGTTTTTTTTCACCAAGTTTTTTTTGGTGGATGCAAAACCCACTAACGATCTGAGTAGAACTAGACTATGAGGCCAAAACTTTGTGAAAACCCCCTTTTTTTTTTTTGTTTGTTGTTCCTGCCACTGCAGTCGTTGTTCCACTCTGGTGTGCCAACGTTGATGGAGAACTTGGCAGACTTGCACTGAGCCTTAATCATTAAAGCAGTACAATTATCTTAGACAAAAACAAGGCTGGTCATATATCTTGATCAATTCAATGATTTTTCGGGTTATTTGCTCAGCCCTGTGACTGTCATGCTTATGCGGGCGAGCGTCAATTGCCGTCTGACTGTTGCAACTCCGGGTGCCTTTTAATGTGCTTCACCCGCGAGGTATTTTTCGTTGCATGTGCAAACTACATCACTCTCACAGACTGTGTGTGTGTGTGTGTGTGTGTGTGTGTGTGTGTGTGTGTGTGTGTATAAACACTGCAGTAGCTTGACTATCCCATGCAGCATAACAAATTTGGTATATAATTATTATGTAGTGTGTGTGTATGTATATATATATATATTTATTATAGTGTGTGTGTATATATATATATATAGTATATAATGAAGTCTTCGGACAACATCCTCGCGCAGATTTACACGTTACTCATTATTTATTCCCGTACAATGTTATCTGAAGCAGTACTCAAAGCTGTGAAGTGTAAAAGGACAGTTAAATAAAAACAACCAAGATTTACTCGCATACTTTATTGATATTACACTGCTCACAAAAATTAGGAGATACTTCAGAATGAAAATATCACAAAGAAATGTCCCCTTTTTTTGTAATTAATGACCTTGCAATGTTTTCTCAGTATATCCACAGTTTCCCCCAGGTACAGAGCTGATGACTAAAAGTACGATGTGTCATTTGCAGGCAACAGACCGGGAAGGAGATCCCATCACATACAGCGTGCTGAGTGGAGATCCTGATAACATTTTTAAACTCAACCAAACGTAAGTTTCCATAGAAATGGCCCTGGATTCATGGAAATATATCGAGGCTGGATGAGCGAACAACTTTGGACGTTGCAAACCGCTGCTTTCTGGTGGTTATCGTGTTGTTATTGAGCGTCTTTGCAGCCTCTTAATAACGGAGTGCTCCGATTTCTTAAATCCTTTTAAGACCTAGGAATCAGATTAAGAAATCCGTCACTGAGAGCTGGATTGTAGCCGGCTTGTCTGATCCCGACTCTGACGTCTATCAGCGTTCTCAGTCTGCGCATGCACTCAAGCATCCTGAAAAGCGCTAGTTGGCTGATCCGCTTAGTCCATTCGACGTGGAACTTATTTTTCTATTAAGGATTCGAAGTATATCGGTAGTTGCAGGTTCCTAAGGTGTTGTTACGGGGTCATACGACCCTAGACCTGAGGTGGAACCCAAAATGCAGAACACAACGCCAACCAGGAGACAGGGATGTAAAAGTAATGTTATTAAAACTCATAAACCGGTGAGTTTAATGTAGTCTGTGCGGTATCATAGCGGAACCTCTTATACGTTATTGAGCCACAGTTGGCGAAAATCATTATGACAAAGCTTAGTTTACAGTAAAGTGTTGAAAAATCTCAGGAATTTGGTGAGTAAGGGATTGAAACAAGGGTACAAATGTAAAAGCACTTAATCTACCGGTCGACTCTGGACAGCTCGGTCTGAAAGGCAAGAGAATTCATTTCCTGTCTGAATATAATAATAATAATAATAATAATATGAATAAGGCATGTACAGTACAGGATTTGCGTCGCGCCTTGCTCTTGCAGCATGTTTCGTCTTGTGTTTTCAACGCTTTAGTACTAACCCCAAGACACAGTATTGCTTATGCTAGTTTGAGATTTTTCACCTTTGTGGATTTTTACAAATCTTTGAAGTAAAGGTGACAGCCATCCCCGGGTGGCAACGAGGTGTCTGTAGCATCCTCAGAAGTTCCCATATTTTACAGACTATTTAATCAGTCTATACTTACATTTGGTTACATCCTTACAGCACCATTTTTAGGTAACATATGCCTGTCACATTCTCCTGCCATATAGGAATGAAGACTAGTTTGCGGTGCTCCCTCAGTAAAGCCTTTGTTCCGTTACATCTCTTATTAGAGATGCATTTCGGGCACGTAGGCTAGTCGTAAATAAAAGTTTTACCAGGAGCACGCCCAATACAACTAATACGATTGTAGTTTTTAGTACAGGGAGGCGCAGTTTAACAACCGCATTATGTTCCGTGGAACGGAATTGGTCCTTGACAGGACATTACCGTAGTCACATAATCTTTTTGGGCTACTGCAATGTAAATATGAAGGGTATTTTCACCAGAAAACTGTGTCCAAACGATTTTTACGTGACGAAAGTGTGGTACAGATGCCTCTGAAAACAAGAGTGATACGCTACACTCTACGCAGCACCCGAATATCACTCATGAAATCCAAAACACAGTGGTTCTTCAGCCTACTGATGGTTTAATTCTTCTTTTGCTCTTATTACACTTTGTAGTCATCAAGTCCACAGTCAAACTGATTTATGTACAGAATCCCACGCGCTGCAGAGGTAAAAAAAAAAAAAAAACATAAATGAATACTCCTCGCTGGCTGCACACAACCAAGATTGAACGAGTCCACTTAAAGGAACACTATTTTCCAGGAAAGGCAACAGAATATCCCCTTTTATACATATTAGACCTTTAGGCAGACTGCCTTTCTAACTTTAAGCGGAACCTTTTCCTTTTCTCGTGTCTTCTTGGCAGAGAAACTATGACACCCACAAGTGTGCAGCATAGACCCTAAAGGAAAGTAATTCATGCAAAGCCTCAATATTCCTGAAAATGCGCTAAATAAAAAATATGTAAACAAAAAAATCTAAATGTATCAAAAATTATTCATATCTAAATTACGTTCAACGAGACAGGACGTTGCCCAGACAGTACGATCGTGATCACACCATTGTTTAGATGCTTTTTCTTTCATTTACAGTTTTAACAATAACACAATATCAATGTATGAAAGCATTTTGTATTGTACTGTACCATAAACAAGTTCTCATCTTTAACAACTTTCCTGGAAAATCTGCTTGTACCCGTTTCTGTCATTCAGACATGTAGTAGATGTACATAAGACAGATTTATGTTTTTTTTATCATAGTCCTTAAAACCTCGGACGTTGATCGGATGGCTTGTTAAATGGGTGCATACCCTCTACTAATATTTTCACCACTGGTCTCAAACTTTTGGCTCCCACCATATGTGGCTCATATGTGTATGTTTTAATTAGGATGAGGTTTTTTTTTCTTGTTTTTTTTACTGCAAACCCTTTACTGTTGTATTTTCCTTTTAGGTAATAATAGTCATTGTATAATGATTAATAATACTATTATTAATATTAATTATAAAAAAATATTATAGTCATTATTAAAAAAGACCTAGGTAATGACACGTTGAGCTGCATTGACTCGCCTCTGTGTCCTCACTTGGACCTCCACTTGATTCTTTCTTTAAATACTTCTTGTGAACATGGTGCTGATTGGTGGTCTCTAAAGTATGCTTAAAAACCCAAATAAGGCCTCATTGCCTCTGTGCTTCACAGGACCGGGCTACTGCTGCTTGCGAAGATGCTGGACAGGGAAAGCACGGATCACTACACCCTGTCCATTTCTGCCTCTGATGGCAAGCCAGATGGGGTAAGAACATGGCTAATCAATAAATCACATGGCTCCGCAGAGAATCATGCCTCCTTGAATCTAATCCTCATTCCAGCAAGAAGCTAATCAACAGACTTCAAGCAGAGCATGAAGAAAATGAACCATAGTGCTGTTTGCTAGCTGTTTTGATAGTGCGCTAGGTTTAAAAATGTCGCCTGTCCTACCGAACTGATGTTCGTTCTGCTCCGGAGCTGTTAGGAATGGTTCTAATCCTTTATCATTTTGATCGCAATAGGTGTGTGCCATTTGAAAATGATTGGCAGGGACTGTGGTGGCGGTTAAGCTAGTGGGCTATGGAATACAGGGTCTAGGGTTCAAATCCCAGCTCTGCCAAGCTGCCACAGTTCCCGCAATTGTTAGGACTGTGAGACTGTATTAGTTGTAAGTCACTGTGGATGAGGCTGAATCAAAAGTCACAGGATATGTCCCGTGCTGCATCGTGGACTAATCGTGGAGGCTGCCCAAACCACTGATTAGGTTTCATCTCAGCTTAGGTACTGGACTCTGGGCCCGATAGACCTGATGGTTCAGGGTTCAAATCCCACCTCTGCCAAGCTGTCACAATATGGTCCTTAAACAAGACCCTTAACTCACCATTGCTTGGATTGTCAGACTGTACGAGTTGTAAGTCGCTCTGGATAAGGGCGTCTGCTAAATGGAGTAAAAGTAAAATGTAAATTGTTGATTGTGGGCTTTAGACGATCATCGCATGTCTAGGCTTGTCATCCACGGTCCTGGTTTCTCTGAATTTGGCCATGAGGGAGGAAACAGTGCTGTGTGGGTTGTTGAAGTCTGCAGATACGAGCTTTGTATTGATAACTTTTGAACCACAAGAGAGATTCCAAATCTGATTGTGGCAACCGGATTTCGGAGACAATTCTGGTCTTCATTGATATGCTTCATGACCCCTTTCCCATTGGAAAAACTTGGCCGTGATCCAATATGGCAGCTTTTGGGACGGCAACCACGTTTCAAACATAATCTAAAAGATCGGTCCCCTCACCCATTACTTGCTGGGGTTATTCAGGTGTGTCATTTTCTCTTTTTTTTCCTGAATTTAAAGTGTCTCCTGTGGCTTTTGACTCACCCTGTAGACTTAACAGAAGCATTTGTTAGTACTAATATATTATTTGCCACAATAATAAATGCTTTGCTGTCCTTCCTGAGCTGGATTATTCCACTTTTCCAGTACGTGTTCCCTGCTGTGCATTGTGTCTCTTGCCGAAGGCTTGTCATGATTGATCTCGATAAAGTCTTACAATGGTGTGATAGTGCTGTGATGATGGAGATAAAGGAAATGACTTCGAATTTTCGAGCTCGCCTTGGTCATCTGAGGCCTCCACTCGGGCGAAAATCTTTGCAAACCTTTTTCAGATAAACAGATGCTTATCTTTGTAGTATTCATTCAACGAGTCATGGCAACTCTGGGTTTAAAATGGCTTGCCTACCTTCCAGGTCGACTACACTGCTGGAATATGTTCCCTAAGGAACTATATAAATGAAACCTGAAAGATACAACTGTTGACCCTAATTATTGTTATCTAACAAAAAGGAAAAAAAACCCAATGCTTTCAGGATAGCTACTCATTTGCCAGTAGTTTCTGTCCAATGCGACTAACAACTGGGTGGATTTCAGAATAAAAGTCCAGCGGTGGTGCCCAGGATCTCTCAGCCAGACCACATCAGAGGACAGTGACTACTTGGCCATTACTCTCAACCCCAAGGCAGTTGAGAGAGATGGCTTCGAACAGCTTTTGAACATTTAGACATAAAATATTTAGACCGTAAGTCATTGACAAAACCCCATGAACTATGAAGAATTATATGTATTGTATGTATTTATGTCTGTATTTCATGACTTTCCTGAGTTTAAACTACTTTCCAGATCTACTATACTGTCCAATTCTTTAGCGTTTAATATAAAGTACCCTCATAGATACGATTGTGTACTACATTTGAACAGTAAAGTTGAGTGTTAATAGTCTTGTTCGAAGTCGCAGCAGCTTGAAAGGAGCCAGGACTTGGGCTCTCAGTCATTCAGTCAGCAGCCCAGACTCATAACCACAAAGCCCACACTGCCCAGCCCAGTTACTACCATTTATCAGACACTGACTGAAAAGCCTTATCATCTGACCTTCAGTTTGACGACCAGCTGCCCGACAGCTAATATTTCATATTAAAGACCCAAAAGACAGGCAGGATTTAACCTTTTACTGTTTCTTTAGCATATTGACACGATGACCTTTACATAAAACGAATTCAAAATTCCACTAGAACCTAATTGAGTTGTTTGAAAGTTACAATTTTGGATGGGCTCCAGCAGCCAATTCAAGACCTTCTTAGGCATCTTTTTCATTGCGTTGCCTCCAGAGGAAATACTTGCACAACGTGACTTTTTCTTTGGTCGTTATTCGCCAATTCAGAGGCACAATAGGTCTCACTCGGTGCAGTTCTCGCATACTGTATTGTTGGCGCAAACAAGTCCCAAATGGGTCCTAAAATGGTTAGTATTGACAGCCAGCCAAAAGGAAATCAGGAACGGAATCCTTTTTGGCTTTCAGGCTGAGCATTTAGCATTAGCAACGGGCGCTTTGAATTCACCAATAGAGGAAGTGGTTTGCTTGTACCTTTTTACTTTCATTCCATTACTCACTAAATCACATGAGTTGTTGAACAATTTAGTATAGAATTTTAGGTAACAGGCTCTACTCTAGAACTATGTTTTATAGTCCATGATGCATTTAAGTTAGGATGGTTTTGTTGGAAAATATACCTATCGCTACCCACTGAGCCACCGTGCCACCCAGCACCTTTACAATACTCTACAATAATTGATGCATATAATGCCTTATTCAGTGTGGATTTTCTTTGGTCTGGAATGGAATCGTTCATTCTACAATATTTCTTATGGGTAACATTTACGCAGTAATCATCATTTTCAGTGTTTGACAAGCCATCCTGAACGGCAATTATATTATAAATGATTATGTTATAAAAAAAATATATTAAACTCATCGGTTCATGCCAAATTCAATGTGTAGTGGATTTGTCGTCGTATATCGGGATTACCTTTACACAGTTTCGACTGCAACTTCCACAGCCTTTCACACAGCCAGTAATAGTCTAGAACCTCAAGCACTGAACCACCACTGTCTACTGCCGTTACCTTTTATCTGACATTGTTCTACATCTCTTTGCCCAGTACTGTGCAAATGCTCTCATGGACAGGTACTAAGAAGCCGCCTTCTTTGACCTTCAGCTCACGCTTGTTGCCTGACATCACATTTTTCACGTTAAACGGCCCAGAAGGTGGTCTGGTTGCCACTTTTTGAATTGCCTTGGTGTGGTAATGCTATGACCTTTATAGAAAATAAAAGCACATTTCCACATGTGCCAGATCAGTGTGTTTTTTCCCTTGATCCCACATTGGACAAGAGAAACTACACCGCTCACAAAAATTAGGAGATATTTCAAAACGAATATGATCCCGAAAGAGTCTGATCCTGTCCAGGCCCCGTCGCTGTCAGTGTGTGTTGGCACTCTTGGGTGACCGTCCAACCCTACTGAACAGTCAATGTGGGGGACTCTCGTCCATTTTAACATGCTTCCGTCCACTTGCCACTCACCTTAATTGAGTCGCAAAAAATCGTGTTTGTTGCTTCACAAAAACAGTCCAAATAGTTTTTAAAGGATTTTTAGTTTATTGTGCTAATCTCCCCAGATTACTCCGTATTCCAGAGAATTTTTTGGCTCAATTCTTGACTGCCACTGCAAAAGATTTGACAAGGGTTGAGAGACTTTGAGGATATCTGGGACTTGGAGAAAATATGTGAACCTCTGGGATTCGCCCGACAATCTAACGAGGGAATCGGGTTCAAGTTTTCAGTAGCTGGCAATGACAGAGTGGTCACACTGAATAGACAATATTAGATACCTCAGTTCATGATACATTTGATATCTGCAGTTCTGGAACAAAATTAACCAATGAGGCACCACTGTATAATATTTTTACTTGTTTATTTGTCATATTCGGGTCTCTTTATACTTGTGCTCCCTTAAGACTTGGCTGATAATGTTCGTTTTAGGGCAATTCTAGAGGGCTGAAAAAATTTCAAGCACAATTATAATTACCTTTTTCTCTGCCCTCCAGCTTGAGGTTGATGTCTGACTTGCGTCGGGGGCAAAGGGGATGGGCACAGTTCACTTTTTAGTGTTCCTACTGTACAGCCGCCAGCATAACTGAATGGGTTTCAGGCTAGAGACCAAACTTTTGGTTCTTCCATTGTTGTTTTTTGGCAGAAGGATTCAAGTCCATGAATGTCCTCTCTTGCTCGTCTTCCTTTATTCCCTCCTTATGATAATCAGATTTCGATCATCTTGTCGCCTCTAGAGAAAAGTCAGGCGTGCAAAATCCAAAGGCAATTCAATCGAGGTCTATCAAATATTGTGATGACCTTTCTTACACCCTTGTTCATTATTTTATTTATTAAAGAGGCATTTCCAGAATGCTCAATAGGATATTTATGTGAATCCCCGTGATTTCCCCACCGCCAAAGCTAAACTACTTTCGTCTGCCCGTGCAGGAGAGGAATCGAGGGGCTTCTGCTGCACACTTCACATAGTGGGGAACACAGCAGGGAATCAAACCAGACCTACAAGACATGCTCTGATTCCGTGCTTACTTCCTGGGGTGCTACTTTTTAACTCTGCTGGTACATTTCCACCGAACCGCTTCAAAGGCCCAGTGGGAGCCGTAGTAAGAGGGAATTGCGGTCAATCAGAATCGTCCTAATCTAGCTCCATGTTGATCAAGTTATTATTTTTTTCGAGGTTTATTCATTCAGTTTTATACCGGATTAGCAGAAAGCAGGTAGAACAGGGTACATGGCAGGTACTCAGAGAAAACTCAGGGTAAACATGCCATCTCCCGGGGGTGATATGACCAATGTTTGGGGCACTTACTCAAATCAAGTAATCCATTACTGATTTCTAATTCTTTAAATGAAATTGTAACGGGGAGTACTTTACTTGTTACTTCCTTGTATATAGTGTGTTTTTGTAGAACTACAAAGTGCTTCTGCATGGTAAAGTGGAACCGATGTTAATGGAACAAGGAGGCGTACTTAATATTTAAGTTGCACATGCAAGTTGTCAGAGCTGTCGCATCACAGCTCCAGAGATCCCCCAGACTAGACTCTACCTCTGTGGATTTTGTTCTTGCCCTGTCTGTCTGGGTTCCCTCTGTGTGTTCCAGTTTACTCTCACATTCCAAAGGCATGTTGGATCAGGCAGGCATCTCAAAATGTCCCGACGTGTGCCTAAAATGTATTGGCACCTCGTCTAATCAGTCCCTAATCACTGGTCATGATAATGGATTCGTTGATGGTTACAGGAAGGGCAATAAAGTAATAAATTAATATATCGAAGCATGATTTCAATCTGTTCAGCAACTCAAGACTGAAACCCCTTTATGAATTGCTAGCAAACCTGAGAATAAAATAACAAGATATTTAAATCAGTAGTCTAGTTCAGTGCAGTTCTCTTACTTTAACTCAGCCATACAACCCTTTACTGGGATGCCCTCTGCCTCTTTAAGCTGTACCGTAAACTGGCGCTGACCCGGTGCTCCACAGGAGGGAGGGAGAGGGAGGCAGGAAGGCTCAGAGGGGTGCGTCACCTGGCACCTGGCTTAATCTGCGAGCCGAGACACAGACCCTGTGATTTTACTTCAGCGATTACCCTTTCTAAAAAATAATAAAAAATTGTTTAAACATCATCCTAAACACGCCTATTGACGTTTAACGGTTAAATCGCTCACCGGTCTAAAGTCCAATTTCCATTTCAATGCTGCCAGCTTTCATCAGCAGAGATTCCATTAGTGGTATTGATGAAACAAAATCTGTTTTGTTTTTTTTGTTTACTCCATGTATGGCCTCTTCAAAATCGCTTGGGTGTTTTTTGTGGCTCCATTACTGAGTAATACATAATTCCTCTCTGATTTGTACTTGTATTCCAGGGAAAAAAAACTTTTTCTTTTCAGTTGGAGAAACTTGCAGCTCTGTAGTTTATCCATCTAATCCATGGTTGGATATTTTTAATGGCCCATATTTTGGTAATCATTTCTGTAAAGCCTTTTTGGGATGATGCTCCATGGTAAAAAGTGCTTTTTAATAAACCGTAGCCCCAGTGTGGTGCTTTTGTAGCCCAATGGCTTGAAGGTTTGCCATGTTGTACTTCACTTTTACTTTTATAGTAGTTTGATCCAGTTCGGCGGCAGCACGGTGACTCGGTGGGTAGCACCGCTGCCTCACAGCTAAAAGGTCCTGGGTTCAATCCCATGGTGGCTCGGCCCTTCATTGGCCCTTAGTGTGTGACTGTGGGTTTTTTTTTCTAGGGTTGTTCCTGCCCTTGTGCCCAGAGTTGTCGGGTGGGCAGCAGCTGGCTCGAGACCCCATGTGGATTAAGCAGAAGATATTGAATGAATGAATGAATGAATGAATGAATGATCCCGTTTGGTCGTCCTCCGTTGGCAGCAACAAGGCATTTTTACCCAAAAATCAGGATATTTTCTCTTTTTTCAGACCATTCTCTGTAAGCCCTTATGATGGCTGAGTGTAAAACGCCCAGTAGATCAGCAGTTTCTGAAATATTCAGACCAGCCTCGGTCGGAGTAACAACCATGCCATGCTGAAAGTCACTTAAATCGTCTTTCTTCCCCATTATAATCAGCTTTAGCAGGTCATCTTGACCGTGTCCACATGTCTAAATGCGTCACGTTGCTGCAGTGCAAGCGTCTGATTTGCATAAAGGAACGGGAGGTTGAACGGGGGTGTTCCTAAAAAAGTGACACAGTTTCCCTGAGCTTGTGTGCTTTCCAGATTGTATCTGCTCCCAGTGAGTGCTGAACTGGTAAAAGTTTCTCCTCAAATTGTTCTCCGAGCAGCTGTGGAAATGTTTCATTAGGCCTCCATTCGCAGCTTGAGGGTGATGGCAAATATTTTATCAATTTTGCACGATCTATGCAAATGAATCGGTGAAGGGGGCTGTTTGTTTATGAGAGCAAACGGCGGCCCCCTGCCAACCCTGAGCTGAATTAATTTTGTTCAGGACTTGAAGGGATGGATTCATTTACGCACCATCTGTTCATTGTATAAATAAATGCATGCATACGCTGGGAAATTTCAAATACTGACCTCAAGCTTTCTTATTTCCAGACCTCGGGTGCCACCGTTAACATACAGCTCACTGACGTGAATGATAACGACCCAGCGTTTGATCCTCTGCTGCCCCGAAATCTCTCGGTTTCAGAGGAACGGGCAAATGCTTTTGTGGGTCAAGTAAAGGTAAGTTGGTGTCCGCAGACACTTTTATTTACTTGATTTTTTTTAAATCTCCGATGCACGTATAAGCCTGCGTGTCTTAAGCTTTCTGTTGGGATTTATGATTGCAATTTTGATTCGACAAATTTCAGAGTAGTTTTTCTTCACGAGGCTGCATGTTCTATTTACACTGGTGATGTTTTGACCTCTTAAATAGGTCAGGATACTGCCCTTCATCAGGGGTCTTCCATGAGGCCTGGTGCTAATCAGTTCCTAATGGACCCTGGTGCCATTGGCCTGTCATCTTTCACTCTTCTAATTGCCTGTGTCACGGTTTTGCTCACAGTTTTCCATAATTAACTGTACGGTGCTGCTACGTAGCCAAACATTATGTTAGTATGGCATTAAGAAAATATAAAATGGGTAGAAAATCTTTATACCCATTTGAAATAGTAATTAAAATAATATACACTCATTTAGGGTGGCACGGTGGCTCGGTGGGTAGCACCGCTGCCTCACAGCAAGAAGGTCCTGGGTTCAATCCCAAGGTGGAGTGTCTGCGTCTGCGTGGGTTTACTTCGGGTTTACTTACTTTTCTCCGGTCTTGTCTCACAGTCCAAAGGTGTTAGGTTAATTGGTGTCTCGAAGGTTAGTGTGTGACCGTGTTTGTGTGCCCGACGATGGATTGGCAGCCCATCTAGGATATTTTCTGACCTTGTGCCCGGAGTTGATGGGTTTAAGTGATTACAATATTAGAGTAAACGGAAAACTGGACAACTGAAAAGAGGCTCTAGTACCCTGTTGCTTCACTTCCAGCCTGAACACAAGATGAGATGTTTATAAAACATAATAATAAATAATAAAAAACTCTGTGGCTCGACTACTTGTTAGAGTCTTTTAATAGTATTTCAATCTTTACAGAGTTCTGACATATGTTCAGCAATATATGAGAGAGGAAATCTTTATGCACATGCATGCAATGCCCAGTTATTGCTGCGGAAATGTGTGCAAATGTGCAGTCTGTTGCTTTTTTTATGCATTGCAGTTAAGTACATTTCTATCCGTGTTTGTTTTTGTTGAAATTAGTGCATCTCTCCATTACTGACCAATTGCCGAGCCCTCACTGAAGATACCACCATGCTTCACACTAGCTATGGTGTGTTTTGAGTGGTGCGCTATAGTGCTGGAATTACAGTCAGCATGCTTCAGTCTTGGTCTGGCTATGAAACCTTTCCTCACGTGGCATCAGAAGCCCAAACGAGATGATTTTTCCGAACAATGATCAAACTCAGCCATAAAGAATTGGTAGCACTTCAGGGTTGACACTCACCTCATATTAGCTTCCCTGATCAATATCTTCCCTGCCCAGTCATCCAGTTTAGAGCCATGGCCGTATTTAGACACAATGGTGCCATACGCTTTCCATTTCTTCAAAATGGTCTGAACAGCACTCTGTGGGATAGTTCAAGAATGTGAAATCGTGTTACCCTTTTCCTAACTTGTCCCTTGCGATGCATTTTTGGCTTCTGTCAAACTAAAGTATCAGACCCCTCGTACCATCCACCTAAGGAGTGGTGGGCGATAATAATATTATATACAGTATTTGTCAAAGCATATATTATTCGATTAATATCCCATTATGCCATGAAGTGTTCTTTATTCAACTTGTGCTGCATTTCATCTAATTAAACAGGACTTATTACACTCTTATTAACGAAACAGTCAGTTGGTAAGTGTTCTTTAACCACCAGCAATATCCTCAATGCTCAGCAAAGCGTATTGTCGATCAGATCTCTCGAGTCACAGCGCTCCCTATAGGCAAGTCGTAAAAGTACAGTACTTTATTTGTATATCGTCTTATTTCTATTTTTTCGTATTGTAATATAATTTCCGTTGATAAAAGAGAGAGTCCGGGTTCAGCAGCTTTTGTCTTTAACGGTATTTGTCACGCACTTGCGTATCATTCGCACACGTTTAAAAAACATTTACAGTATTTTTACATTACTTACAGTAAATATAAAAGACTGACTACAGTACCGGTTGGTCAACGTCCTTTTCGGTGAACGACCTCTTCACAGAATGTACCTTAAACAGCGCCTTGTTCCACTCTATTTTACTTGCCTAGCGCTTTTTACAATAGACATCGTCACAAAGCAGCTTTACAATTGATGCATAAAAATGGTCACGAATTACATTTGAACAATTGAGAACCTCCAGACCAGAATAAATACAGAATTTCCCCCAACTGCCCCCCCCCTTACTTTACGTTCCCTCTACGTTTGATTCAATTATATTCAATTGTATCACGTGGTCTGTATAGGTAGGTCATCTATTGTCCCCATTATTGTAAGGGCTGCTCAGTCGTATAAAAACGGTAACGGTACGTTACTAAGATTATTCGTAATCGATGCGTTTTTTTTATTTTTTAAATGTTGCTTTCAATGCAAGTGTTACATTCTATAAATCTAGCTCAGAAAGCTTACTTTAATGTAATTTGCTCTTAATGTGACTCAGTAGGGGTATGATGGATGGGTTGGACGATGGATTATTCATAGCACTGCACGGTTTTGTGTTGAAGCTACTGTTACAATATTGAATTGATATTTGCATGGCTTAGTGGTTTCTACATAGATTCCTAATGGTTGCCAAGACTTGAACACAATAACTCATCAGCAATACTAGACGGTGTTAAAGTGCAGTCACCATCAGATGTGGGACAGCCACGAATGCTGCTTGGGAACACACATACTGGAAAACATCTACTTGTAAAACCTTGGCATTTATTATCTCCCTGATAACACAATCCATCTTTCCTTGGCACTGTCCAAACCGAGCCACAATTTTTTTTTTTTAAGTTTATCAGAACAGAAAGCCTTATTATGGCCTCATTTCCACAAGATGAGTATCGCCGGGTGCAGGTGATTTTTGTAATTTTTTTTTTTCTTCTGACATCGCATGACCTCTACTCGCCGAATTATATTTTAAGACACTGCAGGTACTTGGTGATGCATGACTTGGAAATTCTTTAGTGCATCTGCATTGAAATGTCATTAACTCTGTAATTAATTACTGTACAGATGAACGCTCTTCATTATTTCTGCTTAGCGACTTCTTGGTTTCATGAATGCTTCTATTTTCCAAATTCTGAAGACTTGCCAAATGGCCGAAACGTTGTCAAATCCAAATACTACTAGTCATAAAGCAACAGATCTTTGAGGAAATGGTGAATGGGAATGGCAAGGTAGCATGGCATGTGTACTTCCTAGCACTTTTCCTAGGAAGGGTTCTGTTGTGGATATATTTAATTCATTAGCATGTTCCCGCGTGTTGATAACAAACTAAAATATTTGTCCAATAACAGGATATTTCTATCCCAAAGATGCAGCCTTGAATGTCTACTGGAGGTTTCCCTATCAGGTCATAAATAGAGATGTTAAAGAGAAATAGAATAATTAATACCTGGGATGTCCCGATGTTAAATAGGAGGGGCAAGAAAAGTGACTTTGACTAGAATTTGAAAGAGCTTTCACTCCAGTGTGTGTGTTATACGTGTGTATACAGGCGTAGTTTACATGCTTGAAGTATACAGGTGTGTTTACATGCTTGATCTCACCTGTGAAACCCATGTCAGCAAGTAGTCTGATGCTCAGGTTCCGAGTCATGACGAAAAAGCCCTGGTTTGTCAAAAAAAGTGTCCGCACACACACTGTAAAGAATGTGACAATGTTTTGTGTAAAGACATAAAATCATCAAACAGAGACTAATATGCTACAACCCTGATGTTTGCAGAAACGTAACATCGTTTGCTCAGACGTGCCTTAATGAATGTCATTTGGGTGCAAAGTACGCTTTGCCGTCAGTGCAAATATTCATTTAGCGCCACCGCTGTGATTTATCGAGCCGTTTTCAGATTGCAGTTGTAAACAAATATGAGTGAGGCAAGTTAATTAATTCATTCCGATGGAAATTAAAGTCACATTGGACACAGGACGGGCGCGTACACTTACAGACGCCTTTCACAGCTTGTTACAAACAAGGCGCATAAAGTCATCCAGAACAACACACGATTAACTTGCACAAAAAAAAGTCTCTAAACACGTCAACCGAGTTCAAATAGTCTCTAGTCCAAAATGAGTTAGCCAGCAAGCCTGACTGATCTAAGGTAGTAAGGTGAGTTACACGAAGGCTTAATTAAGATTTGTCAGATCATGAGGGGGATAATCCCAGAGGCAGAAAAATGGCTAAAAAAATGACCGTGATCAAATATAAATAAGCTTCTTTCAGTCTTTCAAATTCTTGCTATATTGAATTCATCTTCCCTCCCAAGATCCAAAAATGCTCAGTCTATCAAACGATGGCCTGAAAGTGAAACCTGGGAAGACGTGCTGAAACATGAATGTTGTCTCGTGATGCATTTTGCCTCTACCTACAGCTTCCACTCCAATTTAGACAATTATGAATAATACGTTTTTAAAGGACATACCATGTCTGTGTAGCTTAGTGGTTAAGAAGTTTGGCTACCATGTTAAGGTTCTCTGGTTTAAAACCAACACTGGGTCTTCCCTTCTGGGACAACAATTAATTTGGCCTGTGATAGCCTAGCGGTTAAGGTACTGGACTCTGGACCAGAAGGTCCAGGGTTCAAATCCCACCTCTGCCAAGCTG
>JAUZST010031386.1:0-29087 GCA_034779995.1 Parotocinclus haroldoi | reverse complement strand
CTACACATTTTCTAAGTCACATTCTTTATATACACTGCTCACAAAAATTAGAGGACATTGCATTATTGGACATTTAATTTAGAAGTATTCCCTAATGTTTGCGAGCAGTATATATTTATACAGTATGTACCCTATGATGGATTGATAGATCTGTCTAGATCTGTTGCTGCTTAGTCCAGGTTAGCCTAAAATTGGCTAGAATTGCCCATTCTTGAGGGCACTGGCTCAAATCTAGGGTGGGGTTTACAACTTTTAGGGAGTTTTTCCTTTCCACTTCTGGCCCATGCTTTCTCAGTTCATGTTTCAGGCCTAGATATTTGTTAAGCGGTTTGAGATAATGCTAAACAGCACTATATAAGTAAACTGTCAGTGACACAACACACACAATTTATACTAGTTAATAGTCTGTGCTGTGAATACAAAATCCTCTAAAATGTTGTAAAATCCATCACCAGCAGATGTTGTCTTTAAACAGACTGTGAACATGTTAAAAGATTGTGAAAAGAAGACATGGGGAGACATAAGCAGTATCCATGGTGATATCTAAATGGGTGACTAGTGGTTCGTAATGTGTTGAGATGCGTCAGTGTATGAGGTGGAGATATAATGTACATTGGTGGATGGAGGACATTGTGTGCATGTTTATGTGCATCTTAATATGAAGGCTTGTGGGCATGGTGCAAGTTATGACAAGATGCTGTATTTATGCATGTGTGTGTGTATGTAGTTTTTATGGTTGAAGAAAAAAACTACATGGAACCAGCTGAGGGGTAATAGCATACATCTGCAATAAACAACTAGTTAACCGTACTGACATATTCTCACGGCATGCTTTTCTCCTGGAGTGTTGATCGAGCAACAGACAGTATTTAATGTTGTATTGCTAAAAACAAAATTGAACTTTATTGAATCAAGCAATGTCATAGCATTGTCATAGTAGGGGATCTATTCAAAAGTCCCTTGACCTCACTGGGCTACCATTACATAACAGTCTGCCTTTGCTTCAGTTAAATTGTCATCTGAAGTAAAAAGTCACTTTAAACATAATGTGATTCAGTAAGAATTCTGACAAAAAAGTAAATTTGATTATTGAAACAAAATAAGTTTTGTAATCATTCTGTTTATCAATGTCAGGACACTGAAAGAGAAACAATAAGCAGATAGGAAAACAGATGCCTCTATATCTTCCCCAAGCCCAATATATCAAGTATGAAATACAGATGGAGAAGAGAATAAAATCTTCACAATTTCAATTTCACAACCAACTGGCAAGAACTTAAACACTACTAACAGTGAGTTAATTGATATAGTGATGTTGATGCCCATCACAATGTGTAGGACAAGTATAAATTCAGCGGGTCTGTTGAAAAAAAGATTGTTTCATAAAATAGTAAAATGGAAAGTGACCAAAGAGTAACTGAAGACTGTGGGAAAACTTATTTTGTGGTATTTTCTTGTGTGTACCATAAAATACTAAAATACACTGTCTATGCATAGGTTGTTGGTGGTGGTTATGCCATTTATAGTCAGATAAGAAAGTCATGATGTGTTTGAGGTTATACTTGTGGTTCTACTGGATGTTAGGGTGAGTTTAGCATCTATTTAGTCCAATAACAATATGGGATATATATATAAAGAAATGCCCAATGTATAAGATTTAATATCACCTAGTATCAAAATTAATTTATTATAGAAAGTATCTAAAAGATATGTAGATATATAAACCCAGAAGTAACAAAAGAAACAGTAATAAAAGTAGTATAGAAATAGAAGTATTAATAGAAATATAAAGGTTAAAAACTAGGTTTTCAGCATAGAACGTTTCTTTTCAGTTTTTCAGTAAGACATTCCCTGGAAACCATTGTGGTTTTATAACCAGATAGCTAAAATTGAAGAGTAAACATGAACAAAATGGATGCATTATATGATGGAAAGATAGGGGAGACAGTTGTAATCCAATGGTATGTATATGGGCAGTTGGAGATGGCATACAAGAATCCGAAAGATAAATCTGGAATGTTGCCCAAATTAATTTAGGATAAATAATAAGTATAACTCCTAGTAACTAGGTTGGACAACAGTAAAGAATTGTGACTCCCACAGAGCCCGTTTATGGCTCTGGTACGCATGTCTTGTTATTTCAGGGGGTTTGGAAATTCTATATGTGTAATAAGGATCTGCACAATGGGCAAAATTTCCTTCTATTCTGTGACTTTCTCACTCACCTCAACGATGCAGAATGTTCAACAAGAACAAGTGCCAACCTTCCAGACTTGTCTTGGACAATTAAGTTCAGCATGACAGGTTATAGCCAAAGGGCCAGTATGTTGGATAGGTCACCACTAAGCAGATATACTTTTCTATCGCTGCTTTACAGTCATTATATACGAGTATACGATATTTAAGTCATTAATATACCATGGCTAAAATAGGAGTGGACAAAACATGGGGGACAATTCTATGTAATATTCAATCATAAAACCTCCTGTCCATGTTATTTACCACATTGCAAGGTCTTCTGGCAGAACTCATTCTCCCATCTGTGGTTTCCTCAAGTTGGGGGTAAAGTAATTTATTACATAGGTCATTAAAAATGTGCGTAGGTGATATGGGGACGTGTATAAAAGCTGACAAAGATCTTGTGAAAAACTTAGATTAGACTAAGTTGTACTTGTATTTTTTGGGTCATTTGTATATGAAAATTTCTTTTTTATTCTAAAGAAGAGGAGGAATTAGAGGCATATAATGTGCCATATCTGGGTAATACTCCTTAGTGATTGTAGTCAGTTTTCATATCTCCATCTTTCTAGTATGTGAAATGTATGGAATAATGTGACTACAGATAAAAGCCTTGAAGGCCTCCCAAAGTGAACCACTGGATACATCTGGTGTATCTTTAAGAGAATTGTAGAGGCCAGTCTGGGAGATATTGTGCTGTTTGAACTCCCTGTCCTATAACATCTGATAATTGAATTTCTACCATTTAGGGAAATTGACTTTAATGGGGATAGACATCAATCAAGTAAGGAAAATGAAGAGCTGATGGAGAGGCAATAATCACAAGCACCACTGTGTTGAAGGAGCGAAATGAAAGAACTGTAGACAAGAAAACATATGGTGAACATCACAGGGGAAAAAAAGAAAACGCTTTTTTTGTGTTTTTGGCTCTCTTGCAGTCAGCAAACCTTCCACTTTCAGGCAGCCCTACATATCCACTGGGGATTGATTCCAGGACTAAGTGGATTCCAAGGTCTGTGGATTCTCAAGTTCCTTATATAAAATGGCATAGTTTATACATTCAGGAGCCATGAATACAGAGGGCTTATTGAGGTTCAGATCTAAGATCTAGACCTAGTTGTTCTGGCACTAGCCAGAACAACTGGAAAAATATGGAGTCTAACAATGGCCACCACAAAGAAAACATTAGTGTTTTGGCCAGACTAGATTGGCTGCTCAACTGGGATTGTTCTGAGTAACTCTCTACTCGACAACTACAGCCTTAAGCATATCTACAGTAAATAAAAAATAACCACTTGAGAAAAAAAGGAAATTCTCAGAAGGAAGATTTGTCATGATAGGCAGGTGGTTTGGACCCAAGCAGAGTGTGACAGTTTTTATTTTTTACTTCTTTGAGCACTAGAGGCAAAAATTCGTCTTTGTAGAAGCCATCGGGAGAAAAAAAAAATACTCTTGCTACATTGTTATGACATATTTTACATGTTATAACCAATTGTGTAACAATTGTGAGAGAAGTATAAAGTAAGCAAGTTGCTTTGCTGTGAGAGGGTTTTGATCCAGCAGCAACTCTCATAACGAAGCTGTGCTGATGCTGGTTCTTGACCAGTATGAATAGGTTGTCAGCCAAATACATACAGCTTATGACTAAGTGCAATAAATGAACTAACCCATGTGACTATGCCATGGCTTTTGGGAAAATGAATTTGATTGAGTTTGAGTCTGATGCTTGCAAACAAAGCTAAAAATTGTCCTGCACCCTCCTACTTTGCAGCACTTATCACAGACCGCACTGCACCTCGCACACTCTGGTCCTCTTGCACTGCTCTACTGGTCCCCACCCTCTCAGGGGATGAGGAAGACATTTATCTGGACTCTTTTCTGTTTTGGTTCCTAAGTGGTGGAATGGGCTTCGCCTCAATGTTTGAACAGCTGAGTCTCTGGCTATCTTTAAATGCTATTTGAAGACATATTTATCCCGCACTTACCTCAACTAACCCCCTTTTTCTCCCTCTCCTAAAAAATACCCACACAACCTTTACAGATTCAGAAGTGCATACTTGTTTAGATTCCGGATAAATAGGAATAGATTATGTTACTGATGTCTTAAAGTACTTTTGGTACTTGAAGTCGCTCTGGATAAGGGCATCTGCTAAATATTGTAAATGTAAAGGAGTTTGCCAAGCTGACTGTGCCGAGCCTTGTTGCTGCCCTCTAGTAGTGCCTACAGATTGTGCAGGTGCCCTGACAAGCTTAGAGGATGATGAGAAAGGAAATGAAGAAACAAAATATACCATAAAAGAAAATGCACACCGACAGTAACTGAAGAATTGGAAAGTAGAATAACACATGATAAATCAACTATTCCAGGTGCCCTGGGAAGCAGTTCACTGGAGAACATAAATATGACCACCAGTTTAGCAGTACCTGATACTGTGCATAAATCAAGCAGCATAAATGCATGTAGTCAAGAAAGAATAACTAATTTCCAACCAAATAAACCAATAGATTTGCTTATGAAATTAGATTTCTCTGCTGGTGACAAATTTCACATTTCTGGAGTGAATTATCGAGTGATATGTCAGGCTGCTGATAAAGTAGTGGTTAAGGCAAACGACTACTCACTAAAAGATCAATTCAGTCCCAGTACTACCGTTGTGTTAGTGTTAAAACTTTGAGCAAAGAACTTAACTCTTTCCTGATCCACTTAACTGTAAAATACTATGAATTAGGAGGACTGCTACATGATGTATATGTAATTACATTTTTAATTTTTTTTTCATTTTGTTTGTTTAGAGACAGGTGTGGCTATGCCAAAACCAAATAATGTAATAACTCCTGTGGCTTTTATGCCTGAGGGACCTCCATTGTCAACGTATTACATGGAGGATTTGTTTTGTGTGGAAAAGAAAAACTTTCTGGACATTTTAGAGTGCAAGGGAATTCCTAGAAAAAAAGCCTGAAAAAGAAATGTCTGTGCATGTAGGTTTTTCTTTAAGAAATAAGAAAGGGTCATCTTAATTCAAACATGACACATTCCCAAAGCATACTCATGTATTATTACAAATGTGCTGCAAATGGTGATTATAGAATATAGGTTTTTATTTAGCTATACCATTACCATGATGATCAGCACCATCTAATGTAATTAGAGTGGAAAGATAGACCCTATTCTGAATGGACACTTTGGAGACACCAAATTACAACAATTAGCAAAACATGAAGAAAGTTCTTTTTTATTAGTATTTTTGTTTGTTAAAAATCATTTGTAAAATGTTTGCAATTGTGTTTATTTTACAAAAAAGCCAACAAAGTATACAAATCCAATCCCTTAATTATAACAGTAGTATAAAAATAAATGTAAATCATTTTGGTAGCTTTATTAAACATATTCAGCAGACTATGTACTATATAATACTGGATTAAAAACTGTGCGTGCTTCTCAATACTCAACTGATGCCACCTTGATTCCAATGTCCTTCAAGCTGTCCCAGAAATCGATTGGAGTTAGTCATCATTATGGATATATCAATTCTCTAAAAAGGGTCCAAGAGATTAAGGATTGAGGAGATAAGATGTTTCGACCCCCAAGTTTCCAACACGGAGTTATTTATAAATCTAGATCATGACATAAGTGTCCAACAGTAAATTAAACCTGTCAAATATAGTATAATATAGTATAGTATAGTATAACCCTAGTATATTAATTTATTTTACAATGAATTATTATTATCTTGTTCAAACATGGATGATAAATGTAAACCTGATATTACCAATATAATGGCAGACTTTGTAAGGTGCAGATTACTGGCTCATCGATTGAAAAAAAAAAACCTGAAAAAGTATAATGTTCATGATGTTTAGTTTTGAGTGTGCACCAGTTAACCAAGTTATGTTTATGTATCTCTGTGTCTGCCTATGGAATATTATTCACATTACATAGTCTAGTGTTATAGTTTCAATGCACATTTGTTTTAATAAGTCAACATTTGTATCTGGCCCAAGTGTGGGAATAAGGGTGCTGCTGTGTATGCTACCCATATTGCACATGTATAGGCATGTGAATATAATTGTAGTTTAGTTAAACAAATGTTAATTAAAAAAAACTAATCATAACTTGACTAAGATGGTGGGATAAAACAATATAAAACAGTGGTGTGAGGTTGCATCAGTTATATAGTTTTGGTAATTTTGTATTATTTAATTAATTGGTAATTGGGTAAATTTGTGTTGAGTAAACAATTATTGAACAACATATGTCAAACAAGACACTCCCATTAATGCAACTTAAATGCAAATTTAGTGCCTTCCTTCCAGGTTAATTTCAGTGCTATGGGTGCAGTATAACGCGCAATTTTTGTTGTTTAAACGTGTAATAGCAGACAGCCTAACAATAACTTTAGTGTGTCTGTGTGCGTGTGTGTGAGAGAGAGAGTGTGAGTGAATGTTTGGTAAATTTAAGTGTTGACTTCATTGTTTGGAGAATATTATAGCATATTTGGAGTTTATGAATACATTTTTCATTATTTTTTCATTATTTGTGTGGTGTCCCATGTCATATTTGTCAAGTACACACACACACACGCTCAATACTAATATTATCACAGCCGTTACGTTTAAAGGATGACTTCACAGGATGATTTATCAGGATGATGTGTGCTGTGATGTTAGGCACATCACCCTACATTGCTCCCCTCTGACACTTTTTTCTCCTTCCACAGCAAGCTGCTTAATTACAGCCTGCTGTGCTTCCCCTAATTAAACCCTCCCTTCATTTGGCCTTCTTGTCAGTTGTTAGGGTTCCTGGCTCCTCTGATTCTTGGCTTTCGTGTTGTTCGTTACCCCTGTTGCTCTTGTGTTATGGATAGTCTGTTCCTGTTCCTGGTTTATAAACTGTTCTCTTTCTTGTGTGTTCCTGTTTGTGTGTGTATGTTGGCTTAACCACTTGACCACAGTCATCTCCATGTTCACATCTTGTCCCTTATCTGGTCTGCTGTGTTAGCTTACAAATATTGCTTAGCAGTAAATCTCTGAGATTGAAAAAATAAAATAAAATGCATGCTGCAGTCCCACTCAAAGTCTGTTGTGTTATTAAGACTTTAATCCAAAAATCTCAGTCTCATCTGACCATAAAACATCATAAAGAAAACAAGTCTGAGTGCCTTTTTTTTCAGAAGAAACTTCTTACTTGGCACCGTGCCATACAGACCAAATTTCTGTAGAGCTTGTGACATTGTTGTTGTTGGTAAATGTACTGACTTACCAAGCCTCTGAAATATTTTGGGTGCATTTCTCCAACTTTAGACCAGACAGTCATAATATATTCATACAGAACGAAAACAAAAATTGATGTAATTAAATTCTAATCTGACAAAAGGTAAGAATTTTAATAGGATATGATTTCACCTGACATTTTATTTTAAGTTTGGCTTTCAAATTAAATTCGATTTCATTTATTTTAATAGGATCGAATCACAAACCACATTATGCTTAGTTTCATATTGATGCTGATGCATTTTGTTAGTTTAAATGAGTTTAACTGATTTTTATTTGTATTCAGCATCTGGTGCAGTCAGTATTGAACAAAAGTAAACTTTGATTTATTCCAACTGCCTTAATATCATTATTTGATGGTCATGCACTGGTGAAATATTTACCACCATATTCTTCACTTGACTTACATTCAAAAGTGAATGCAGAATTTTTTAATGACATCTTGCACTTTATGATTTTATATGATATAAGCACATTGTCGAACAGTTCAATGTATAGTAGTGCTCTGCTGCGAAAAAGAAAAAAAAAATCAAAGCAACAACCTTAGATAACTTAAATGATTTTTTTAAAACTTAAAGGTTTTATTTGGCATACACATATTATCTAAATGGCATTATACAATGAAATGCTTAATGACATAAGCCTATAGTAAAAGCACCACAGTTAGATGCACAATATAGGTTCAGATTTGAAATTAAAGATGCATTAGAACTTAGGCTAAAGGTAGAACTAAGAATTAGGAGCACAAATTAACATTACGTGCAAATAGACACTGTAAAGTGGCTTCTGAAACTTGTGTGTGGAGGTTTACTGGTGGCTGTTCAGTAACTTGATGAGCTCCTGGTAGAAACTGTTCTTTAGGCTGGTTGTTTATGACTGAATGCACAGGTAGCATCTGCTAGATGGCAGTATGTTGAACATATTGTGTGCCGGATGGCTGCAGTCTGTGGAAATCCGATGACTCTTTTTGTGACTGTGAGTTGTCTTTCGGGGCTGGGTCTCATGCGATGTGTTCAGCATTTCTCACCACCCTCTTGAGAACCTTGCAATCATGAATGAAGTAGTTGCCTTCTCATGTTGTGATGCAGTCAGAATCTCATATGGTCCTGATGCTTTGTTTGGCTTAACTGTTCCAAGTGACCAGATTATATCTGGCACAGGCAGAATTAGCTAGGGTAGATTCACAGCTAGATAGGTACTGTCACTCTTGAAAATCAGCAAAGTGAGTATTAATTTTTTTTATAGCAGTATAATATTAATAATATATTACTACTCACTTTCCTCATTATCAATAATCCAACTCATATAGGTCATGTTTGAGCAAAAATTGATTTTGTCATGTTTGAGCAAAAATAAAAGTATTCAATCCTATGTCTAATATATCTAAAATTACCCTTGTGGTGACTGTGAGCCTGCAGCATTTTTGGTATTTTACTGTAGACCAAAATGGCTAGGTCCAAATCCCACTTTCTGCCAAGCTGTCATTGTTAGATCTTTAAGCAAGGCCCTTAAACATAAATTATATTTATGGTAAGATTTCTACCTGGAGCTCATATGGTTACTGATAAACCCTGATACTACTAAAATTGATATACATGATAGCTTTTATCCATTGCTTTTATTGTGGTTTCTTTTTTATTTTCTAGACAGCTAAACATCAAATAAAAAAAGCATTTTTGTTAAACAACTGTACACCTGCATGCAGACAGCCTTGTACAGGCTTACAGAAGAAGAATGATTCACTTGGGTGTAGTAAATACAATACAGCCTACTTTTGTATAGCTTAATTTCAAAGTAATCTTAAATAGGTTGTTTCTCTGTGCGTGTTATTTTAATATGAAAATTGTATTTTGAGAACTATGAGCACCTCAGAGCAGACAAAGCCTCACACACCCAATGTTTTGAACCCTCCTAAGGGTGTTAAGGGGGTGCATGGACCCCAAGTTGGGAACCATGGTACTTCATGAGAACTTTGTTATTTTATAGCTCAATTTTTTTAATCAATAAATATTATGTCAAGTATGTCTTGCTTTGCTTTGATAATTTATTCTAAATCCAGACTTATAACCATGTTTAAATTGCTATTAATAACATGCAATTTTATACCTCTGTATTGACTTGGTAGAATTCTATTTTGTTGTTGCTTCTGTGACAATAATTTGAACAAAAATGCTTCACAATTACAAATAAAAGTGCTGAATAGTCCTTTTTCAATTATGTACAGCACAATAGATGCTTTATGTGATGGGTGCCTACTATGGGTCTTCGGAATCAATATATCAACCTTATAAAATACACTGCTCACAAAAATATCTGCTAATATCCCCTAATTTTTGTGAGCAATGAAAAATGCAGGAGGGCTTATTAAAGCTGTTTGGAAGCAATACAAAATATATTACAGTTTGCACTGAAAGACCAAGGGTCACATGGTAACTACTAAGTAAGCAAGCTTCCAATAAGCTCTGGTAGCATGAAGGGTAAAGGATTAAACCTACTACACAGTGTGTTCTGTGCTATTTGTGGATCCTTTGTTTTATGGACTTTTAATCACAGTCAAGAGAGGGGGCAACAGCAAAATATCATAAAATAAAGATAACTTCTTTGTGTTGACTTGTAAAACATGCTTTCAGGATAGGTCCTTTACATTTCATCTGTCAAGGTACTTGAACATGGTAAACTGTGAGCATCTGAATGTTGATGATCTAAAAAGGGATAAATAATGCTTAAATAACAAGTATTGTAATATTTTGGATGAAAGTGTTTATGTCCCCTTTGTCTGTAGTCCTATATCACTATCTAGCACATACCAAGATGTCTTAAGTACTGTGTTAATCCTCCATATGCCTCCTGCAGATTAGTGCAAGAAGTAACCCCCCCCCACACACACACACACACGCACACACGCGCACGCGCACACACACGCGCACACGCGCACACGCGCACACGCACACACGCACACAATACTGTAGTCACCAAAGTGTACTGTAATAACCGTATCAAGTAATATAGATATATATTATGCTATTAGCCATATCAAATAATAGACCAATATATTGAATACTGCAGCTTAGTGGTTAAGGTATGGACTATGGACCAGAAGGTCCAGGGTTCAAATCTTACCATGCCACAGTTGGGTCTCTCAACTCACAATTTCTTGGATTGTTAGAATGTATTAATTGTAAGTCACTCCGACTAAAAATATCTGCTAAATGACATAAATGTAAATACATTGTGGTATTCTAAGCTACACATCCATGAAGTGAATGCCCCATTCTACCACATCCCAAAGATCACTATTTGGCTGGTGACTTGGATGCTATATCAGTACAGTGAACTCACTTTCATGATCAAGAAACCAGTTTGAGTTGATTTGAGCTTTGTTGACATGGTGCATTATCTTACAGGAAGTAGCCATGGATGGACATCAGTACTCACACATCGATACTCAGACAGTTGTACATCAGTAACAATACTCATAGGTTGTGCTCAACTAAGTTAAATGATGCTGAGTGGCCATTAAGGGACTGAAAGTGTGCCATGAACATATCCCCCACACCTTTACATCACTAGCTAAAAGCATTGTTACACAGCACGATGAATGTCATCACTACAATATGTATATTTATATAATTTGGCTATGAGGGATGTAACGGTGCTGTGTGAAATTGGTGGTCTTTCTGGGTGTCGGTGGTTAAAGTCTGCAGCTGATACAGTAGCTGTGTTCCTAGACAAGACTAGACAATACTAGACAAGCTTCTTTAGACATATTTATAATTGACTAACAAATGTGAGCCTGAAAATAACAAGAACGTTGCGTTCTGTGTTGTGTGCCTGTGTGTGGTATAGAAACAATCTAACTTAGGTTGCTAAATCAGTCTCAGTTCATTATAGAAGAGTGCTTTCCAGCTCTGAATTACAGAGGTGCATTGATTAGACAAAGCACCATCTCTTTCTTTCTCTCTTTCTTCTCTCTTTTTCCATTCTTGTCCACATCACCTGTTTGTCTGTATTGTTTGTTTAAAGAAATTCAGATTGGGTTCTAAACTTTTTAACTTGGTCCCAGTAGTCAAGTCAAGTTTTCTTTTACAGTGTCATTACATAATCAAATGTGGAAACTTATAAATGTGGGAATAATCATATTAATGTCAATAAAAGACTCCTTGTCCTTTACATGTAGACATGTAGATCCTTGTGCATCGCGCCAGCAGTTAGGACAAAGGGTTGCTCTGCAGCAAAAGCAGGATTGAAGTGCTCACCACCAGGTCTCTGTACTTAAATTTGACCATCGCCAGAACCCAAATCAAACCAGGATTTGTAGATAGAGATAATGCGAGTCCCATCCATAGCAGCCCAAGTTTCTCATTCCCGACACTACTGAAAATGGATACAACATGGTTGGCTGTCAATGGCACTTCATTTAATGGGTGCATTGGTTGCGCCTGGAGTGCCAAGTGCCTGGAGATAGGGGGTGTGTAGTGCATGTGTCACCTGTGTCTGGATAGTAAACAATGAAACTGAGGAAGCTGCTCATGCTGATCTTTAGATCAAACAATCCTCTTTACTGTTGGCCTGTCTGGGTGGTCTGGAGCCTAATCAATGTATGTGCATGTACTCCAGGAAACACTGCTCCCAACACCATCTAACAGCTAGGTCAGAGTGACAAAGATGGTGTGCAATTAGTTGAAGCTACTTCCTGCGTTTTACAATATATAAAATCAACAGCCCACCACACCCATCCACCATGTTCATTTAATTATTTTGTACTTTCTATCTTTGGCATGTCCAATTCTCCTTTTGACTTATCTTGCTTTCTGCATGAATTCCCACACCAAATGAGGGCCACAGGCTAGAGAGTGCTCCCACACAAGCAGCCAACTGCTTCTTTTCATGAGCAGCTGGCAGATTTCTATGGCAAGAGTGAATCCACATGGAGGAATGGCCATCTTTGCAACTAGTCCAGCCAATGTTGGTTCCATTGCAGTGGCTGGGAGATGATCCGTATTCAACCTTTCCTCTCGCAATCACAGCTGCTTGTTTTTGAGCACCCAGTCATGCCAGAGGGCCTGTAAAGATTTACACATTGATCTCCTCAGCAGAGGGCTAGTGTATGCCCCATATGCATGAGATCCCAGGATGGAATCCCAATCCATGCTCAAACTAACAAGCTTGCTCTCGCTCTCTCAAATTACAGCAAATGGATGTAATGTGTTAACTGTCTGTTTTCTTATGTGTATAGTGTTGGTTATCTGTCATGTTTTAGAAGACTGGATTGTTTACCCTAACTAAGTTGGCAATTAATTACATTCTTATAAGAGCTATAAATGCGTGCATTTGTCAGCAGTTCAATAAAGAGCAAATGCAATACTTCTGGAATCTTTGGTCTTTCCGTTCCATTAAAACAAATAAAATACTGTTTTGGGCATAAACAATTAACATAAACAAATTATTGTTATAAGTTATGTTCAGTAGAGGCACAGTTCACATTATTCTGAAAATCCATTGTAGGGCACATACACACTATAGTGTCTGTGTGTGTGTGTGCATGTGCATGTGCGTGTGCGTGTCATAAAAAGTATATAGGGTGTAAGAAAGCTGACACAAAAATTACAAGTTGGCACAACAAAGTAGTCCTTTTGCAGTCTACCTTTGATATATCACAATATATGCAAGTGACTTTTCTGATCTGAAACATTATTCTTGACGGCACATCTGTCATTGCCATCTAAGGCAGGGCATGTGTCCATCCCAGCCTGCAGAACTGCTTTCTCCCAAATCTCGTTGTGATTTTTTCACTCCATTCATCACTCACTCACACACTTACACTCTTACTTGCTCGTTCAGTCTGGTGTTGGATGCAATGCTGTGTGACAGCTCTGTCTGTTCTCCACAGACAGTCAATGTCATAGCAGGGGTGGAAAGAGTTGGGGCAACCACTAGCTTTTTGGTCTCTCGGGGGATAATGAAAGCTTTTAGGTGTATCTGGAGGTGACATGCTCCCAAACAGAACCAGATGGATTTACATATAATATAGTTTGATTTCTAACACTTTCTAGAAATCAGTCTAGGTAATTGTGATATGCATGTTAATAATGTATCAGATTAAATCAATTAAGACATCTGTGTATATGTGAAAAGGTCTAGTCACAGTTGCCATTCCAGTTTATCCGAAAGGTGTGGTCAAGGGCAGTGCTTTATGAGTCACATTCTTCCATTGCTTTATATCTTTATGTCTTATAAAAGAGGAGTTTTTAATTCACTGCGATTATTGCTTAATCCAAATCCATCCAAAAAGCAACCCAAGGTCACAAAACCTCTTCTCTACATTTAGCAGTGTGGCTGTCAAAGAAAATATTTCTAATGCGCAGATGTCAAATGGTGTTGTGTCTAATGTCATGTTCCACAAAGTCAACTATTACTGCAGCCCTTACTGCAGCCCTCCGCCAGTCGGGGTTATATGACATAGTGGCAAAAAACACACGAAAGACTCCCAGACAATGAGAAATAAGATTCTTTGTTCTGATGAGATGAAGATTGAACTTTTTTGTGTTAATTCCAAGGGGTGTGTGTGGAGAAAACCAGGCTCTGTTCTTCACCTGCCCTATACAATCCCAAGAGTGAAACATGGTGGTGGCAGCATCATGATATGGGGGTGTTTTTCAACTGCAGGGACAGGACGACTGGTTGTAATTGAAGGAAAGACAAATGCAGCCAAGTACAGACATACCCTGGAACAAAGTTTACCTTCCAACAAGAGAATGACTAAGCACACAGCTAAAATAACAAAGGAGTGGCTTCGGAACAACTCTGTGACCATTCTTGACTGGCCCAGTCAGAGCCCTGACCTAAACCCAATAGAGCATCTCTGGAGAGACCTGAGAATGGCTGTCTACCAACGTTCACCATCCAACCTGATGGAACTGGAAAGGATCTGCAAGGAAGAATGAGAATCCCCAAATCAAGGTGTGAAAAACTTGCATCATTTCCATGAAGATTCATGCTTGTACTAGCTCAAAAGAGTGATAAATACTGAGCAAAGGGTCTGAATACTTATGAGTATGTGATATTTCAGTTTTTCTTTTTTAATAAATTTGCAAAAAAATTCTACATCTGTTTTTGTCTGTCAGTTTTGTCTGTTTTTTGATTTTAGCAAATGGCTGCAATTAAACAAGTAATAAAAATTATATATATACACACACACAATGAATATTTTCCATACTCACTGTATATACATTGCCAGAATCTTTGTGTTAACTGTGCAATGACTAATTTAAGCATATTCTGAAGATCAGGAACACAGCTAAGTGTATCTGACGAAAAAAATAAACATCCCATTTATTTGAGTTTGGGAGAAAACAGTCTTCATGTATGTCATTGTAGGCATATAATTGTCATGCAAAGACATTTTGACTTCCTTGTTGTTGACACCATTTTATTTTCAGTTCTTTGTATACCGTTTCCACTTTTTTTTTTTTTTCCATAGTTCCACCTTTAGGCATGGACTTCTAACCTTTGTTTACAATATGTAGAATATATTGTAATATATTCTGTTTGGGTGAAAACATGATGAGCCTCATGACAGCCTCATGTGCAGACAGGCATGTAGTCTTTATGCAATGGTCTACAGCTAATGTTTAATTATTGTACCGTTTCTGTAAATATATCTGATTTTTTTTTTTTAGGGGAAGATGGGGAAAAAAATACTAGCAGTGCTCACTCACACCGATAGAAAACAGAAGTGACACACAGAAAAAAAATTAATGTGCCCTGAAATTATGTAAAAAAGAAAAACAAAGAAGCAATGAAAAGGAGTAAAAAAATGAGGACTATTTCTCCCGCAGTTATATTTGTTATTCTGGTGTCACTAGAAGAGATGAGGATCAAGGTCAGTAAAGCAATAGGCAATAAGCTTCCCTGGGGACCTTTATCTTATAGCCTTAAGGTAGCCTGCAAATGGAAGTAGTCAACCTTAACTTAATGTAATATGTTAGAGAGAATTCCAAGGTCATCTAAAGATCTATCTACTTGTAGTGAGCTAATTTTGCAAAACAATATGACAACATTTCTATATAACACAAAGCTCAAAAAGATCGGAATGAAGATCACTGAAAATTAATATTATGAGTTGATGAATCATTTTACATTTTCAGATCCAATTGTTGACTACACGTTAAATATGGCCATTACACCATTGTGAAAAAAAAATCTAACGGTGGCATAAGGTTTTTGCACAGTACTGTATGTTGATGCAGTTTTCTTGTAATGTTCAATGCTTATTTTTGTTATAAAAAAGACATGCCGAAAGTTATGCAGAGTAGTATCAGGCATAATACTACATTAGTTTAATAGCGGTATGCTTCACATCTGGCCTGAGAGTGTGACATCTTTATCACAAATTGCAGGTCCAGTATGCTGGGGTTATTTACTTTTTAAATAAAGCATACTGATTATAAATATAAACACAACACTTTTGTTTTTGCTCCCATTTTTCACGAGTTGAACTTTTCATGAAATGAGACACAAAAAACCTTTTTCTCCCAAATATTGTTCACAAATCTATCTGTGTTATTAAGCACTTCACAGGTGTGGCATAAAAAGATGATGATTAGAAAGCATAATTATTGCACGGGTGTTTGTTAGGCTGACCACAATAAAATGCCACTCTAAAATGTGCAGCTTTATCACACAGCACAATACCACAAATGTTGCAAGTTTTGAGGGAAAGTGAAATTGGATTGCTAACTGCAGGAATGTCCACCAGAGCTGTTGCCCGTGAATTGAATTTCTCTACTATAAGCTGTATCCAAAGGCATTTCAGAAAATTTAAGAAATCCATCCAACCAGCCTCAGATACAGACTACATGTAACCACACCAGCAGCACACCACACTGATTCATTAGATATACTGATGAATGCATAGGGCAAACTCGACACACTTCAGCAGCACTTTTGGCCAAGTTTGAATGGTTTTAAAGATCCAACAGCATTAACAATGCAGCAGCTCCACAGATGACAGTGTGAGAAAGGCATATGCTAGTTTGTCAGGCTTATACACACTTTCCACCAGAGGTGCAGAAAGACCTATACTAAACTTGTGTGTGCAGAAATCTGACAGAAATCTATCCAACTGACTGCACCCGTAAAGCAAGAGTGGGCAGTCAAGGAAGCAGAAAGAACAGAGGTCATTCTCTAGCACTCCAACCAAGCATTAACAACTATATTATCAGTCACACAACAAAACAGCTAAATGATTTGACACTATATGCTACACTTTCATGAATTCTGTGTTGGTGATGTAAAAAAATGTAGCCAAAACCGATGGAAACTGAGTTAAGGACCGGCACGGGACAGGCAGTTCACAGATGCCAGTGTGGACTATGGATTACATGTAATGTTAACCAGGTTCCTCGTATAGCATTAGTATTCACCATTTGAAGTGTTGGCCAGACCAGGGACAGTGGCTATGCTAGAGAGGTCAATTACATTCTATCTTAATATGCGCGCACACAAACACACACACACACACACACACACACACACACACACACACACACACACACACACACACACACACACACACACACGCGTCAACAAGTCAGTTGACACCAGCTTGTGACAACCCACACACATGGAGCCGAAATTTGTAACACACTCATTTAATTTAACAGCTAATTTAAAAAAAGCATTTTTAATGTTTAATGCTTTAATAAGAATTCATAATTTGTATTCTATTCATATAGGACTAGCAGTTTTTTGCGACGGACCATAAATATAAAAAATATATATGATGAAAGTTATAGTTAGTAATAGTTTGATTCGATAATAACCTGATAAAATCCGTGTAGGTGAAGACATCTGCTGTAAATGAGCATGCAGGGAAAATTTAAAATATAAAATGGCTTGTTATAATTATATTAATATTCATTGGCTATCAAAATTATTTTACTTCTTTTTTCATTTTGTCAAAACCCTGATCTAATATAGAGCCATTTTTGGCTGTAATTATAGCCATTATCTTGTTTAGATATGTCTCTACCAGCTTTGTACACCTACACCGGGGAATTTTTGATCATTTGTGTTTTCAGAATTGTTCAGGTTCCATCTCATTTACATGGTCAGTGTTAAAAAGACTGCTCTTATCAAATCCACCCACAAATCTTCTAGCATAATTAGGTCACTTGACCACTCAAGCACAGTACAGTCACCTTTCATTTATTAAACTTTTTTTTCTTTGATCGCTTCACCATCAACTCCCTGCTCACCTTCACACAGCCACAGGTATTCCTGAAGAATTTGGCGGTATTTGGCAGTATCCTTTTTCCCTTTTCCTAAAAACTGTCTCTGCAGATGAAAAATCACCCCATTACGTAACATTCCCATTACCATCCTTCACAATACTCACGGTGTGCTTCAGTTATTGTGAGCTTTAGTTTTGGTTCATCAGCCATAGTACTCTCAGCTTCATCTGAATGTAAATCATTTTGCCAAATGTTATCAGAATTGTGAGACTCAGCAAAGCAATTTTAGCAAAGATTAATCTTTCCTACCACCCATTGTTGTCACATACCCTGACCAAACAGCCAAAACAGATTTGTGAGAGTTCCAGAGTTGTCATTAAACACTTCTCTCAATACTAAACTACCTCGAGACGATGCAGTATGGAGGTATGACCCAGTTCTGGCGATGCTTGTTGGATGCCATACACTTTCCACTTGCTCTGAATGTTACTCTGAGGGATAGTTAAAGCCTCAAACATTCTGCATCCTTCCCTCAACTCCAATGAGCCCTTTTGAAGGGATCTTTCCACCAATGTTGATATGTTTTATGTTACCATGCACTTTTTAGGGGATATTTTAAAGTGAATACAAAGGGGACCCCACAAGAACTGCTGGACAATCTGATCCTGTCCATGTCCCATCGCTATCAGTGTGTTTTGGCACTCTTGGGTCAGTCAATGTGTGGACCTCTTGTCCAGTTTGACATGCTCCTGTTCACCCCCCACAAATATATCACTTGCTGCTTAATCACAATTTAGAGTTTAGATCTCATTTGCGTAATAAAGCTTGACATTTTTTGCTGATCTTGTTTAATGAAATAAAATAAAATTCTTCTTTTTATAATCGCTCCTTATTCAGTTTGAAATGCCCCATAATTTTTGTGAGCAGTGTAGTTACAACCTTGAGACACAGCAAGGTTTATTCCAAAATAATCAAGTCCACAATAGCTGATGTCAGATGGAGGGTTGATGCTTATGATGGTTACTCTAAAATTGCTGATCACTGACTGAAACCAGGTATTTTAACAACTTATGAAATTTCTTCATTATTTTTTTAATCCCCAAAAATTTCATGTCAACATTTTGAGTCAAAATTTGTCAGAAAATGATAAGGTTGATTTCCGGGATACAACGTGGCAACGTGTTATAAAGTAAGATGGTTGTGCACTGTAAGACTTATTGCTGTATCCATTAGTTTATTCTTAAAAAATAAATGCAACTTGCTTCCCTGGAACAATTTTTATATTGGTATTTAAACTAAAAGTGCTTTTAGGGTGGGTTTTCACACAGTTAAATAAAGATGGTGTGCCTGTGGATATTTAGTCACAATCCTCAGCACTTCTCAGCGAGTTACTTGGCTACATGCCTCAGCAAGCAGTGAGCCTGTTTTCATAGTGCACAGTTCTTGGACATAAATCGTAGCAATACATTTCACATTTTTAAACAGTTAACTGTCTAACTGTATGAGGTGTGTTTGTCTGCATGATTTTAAGTATGTACCTTATATATATATATATATACACACACATAAACGTATATCTTAGAAACGTCAAGAGTCAAACTGACATATTGGCAGTGCTACTGAGGAATAGAAAATGATCACACCCCCTACCTGACAGTTTAATTACCAAAATATAATTAGTATTCATCCATGGACACTACCGTCCTCTCTTACTTTAAGTTATAAGGACTTGACCTTCCTGCATAGAAACAAAAAGTATGTGAGTGTTTAAAACACATAATAAGGAGAAGATTTAGCCTAATAGGCTACTGCTGTAGTCTTCTTAGTCACGTTTGCTACTATGTGCTGCTTAGCAGAAGAGTAATAAAGCAAATCAGGGCAAAACAACTTGACACTCATGCATACTCCCTCTCTCTCCCTCTCTCTCCCCCTCTCTCTCCCTGTGTGTGTGTGTGTGTGTGTGTGTTTGATAAATATACACAAATTCCTGTCCCCCAACCTAACCTCCATATACAACTGCAGTTTAAAAGCTATTCCGGTAGATGACTCAAGCTAACTCTTATTATTCTGCAATTTGTTATCACCCACAGTATCCCATGTAAACACTCTTGGTATTGTCAAATTATATTTGCTTGATTGCATTTTGTGTCCCCATTCTGTTCAGAGCTGATTAATTGACCAGAAGGGTCTACTTTCACTAGATGAGTTTTGGGCTTGTAATTAAATCTGGACAAACATACTATGTGCTCTTGGTACTACAAAAAAATGTAGATTTTCAAAATTTTGGATGGGGATTTTTTTCTTACCAGGTTACACTGTAAATCAACACAACAATGTAATTCTAAAATTAAGGTCACCTATAGACAGCTGATTTTTTTGTGCCAGTCCATGACACTGCTGGGTAGGGTCACTGCTGCTGTACTGGGGTATGGTTCTCCCATATTAACTTTTTTCTTCTGAGGCACAGTCAGTCGTGCTTTGAACCTGGGCCACTGCACTGATGGGCTATCATCTTAGAGCACAGCGCCTAAAAATGTAAATTTTCAACAATAAATTGCTATAACAATAAATTACTGTTCTACATAGACAAGAAAGATTTTACAGATAACATTGTATGCTATTAATAAAATAACAATTCATAATTAAAACTAAAACAAAATGTTTAGTATTTATGTTTTGAATAATATGAAAATATTTGCGGTATGCAATCAGGAAAGGCTCTGCAACAAGTTTAGCATTTAAGCTCATTTAACCACCTTATGCTTTAATCTGTGCTTATCCTTGTCCAGGAGTTTCAGACTGGAACATCCTGGACAGCTTGCTAGTCCATCACATTGTTCTGCAACTGCACCACCTGCCCAGCATGTTGTAAGCTCTGCATGTGGTTTTTATGCACATTCTCAGGAACAGCTGTTTCCAGGAGCTAGCTCTTACCTCTGATCCACAGGAGATGCACTGACCCATTCAGCAATAATTACCTAAAATATAGCTTATACTCTATGACCAGTTCAACACCAGAAGAGGCTATGTAAAGAAGTACAAGGAAATAGGTGATATGAAATGGTTCTATTCCCAGAAGTTCATTATTTTCAAATAACAATCAAGAGTGCATTTGTATGGTACCAATTTGTAACAGGTATGTGTATGCTTCTTAAAGAACAAGTCATATTTTGACTATTTATAGATCAGTTTCTTACATTTTTGTAGGTTACATAGACAGATGGATAGTATAACTAAAAAAATGATTCTTGTGGCATATTGTAGAAATGAAATGGCATTTGACATAATGCCCTTTAACAAGAATCCTTTGCCAGATGTGTTAGGGGAGAACAAGGCATGAGCTGTGTGTGTCCATGTTAAGCCAGTGGCTGACATCTGATAATAAAAATGTTTTGAAAACCCCTGCCAATGATTCTGGAGGTTTTGACAGAATTCTTGAAGACTTGAGTTATTAAGCAATCAGGTTGCTAAACCGCATCTGTATCTATAATGTGCAGAGTTACACACTATCCTCATCCTCAGAAAAACAACAACAACAAAAACATGTAATGTGCTTTTTAGAGTATGCTGCTGGTGCTTAGGAAAAAGGCAGACTTGTGCCTATAAAATTGAACCTGCTGACAGGTGAGCTACTGATAGGATTGACAGAGTGAGCGCTTCTTTTTCTGAAGTCGATACTGACAATTTCAGTAGAAAAGATGTTCAAGGTTGACGGTCACCTACCAGATAGTGTCTCTTCTCCTCATAGTCAGATTCATCATTATTGCAAAACATTTGCATTTACTATCCCTAACAAAACAAAATAATTGTGACTGTGACACCAAATAATTTTACTTTAATCGCTAAACATTTTGGCTTCATGTAGCATACTTGTTGTAATTTAATTATTTTAAGTAATGCCATATGTATTTAAAAATCAAGCAATGGAAAATGTATAGAATCACTTAATGTTGAAGGAAAACTATTATAAAATCATATAATACTAGAAAATCTGTTACCACCCCTGGCAAACATTATGCAATCACCACACACAAAGGATGTTCAGAAACCAGAAAATCACAGTTGTACTTTGTTACTCCTGTCTGTCTCTATGATAGCAAGGCATAGACTATACTGATAAAAAAAAAAAACAGTATTCTGCATCCTTCTTGTTCCAAATTTCCCAAATAGTGCTTGGAATTAGTTTCAAGATATTAGGTTATTCAGGCAGGTATATTTTTATGTTACATTAGACTGGCACCAGGCAAAAGCTGTAGTTTTTTGGCCACTGCAGATTTTAGATTCATCACCGAATATCACTTTGACCCTACTCTGTGATAGTATTGTAGCATAATGCGTGTTAACTTGTTGTTAAAAAATCACTTGCAATACTGTGCTATGAAAAGTTTGAGTTTTCAAACAGACTGTAGAATTTGCTGGATTCATCATGGAGCAAGGCTGCTGTTTTATAAAGAGGGGTAGGGTCAAGATTTGTAGTCTGTTATTGCTTGTAGTCCTTGCCACATACAGTAATGATTTTTGCTGTACTGATTTTTGCCAGTTTTTATGGATTTCCATAAATCATTTCTGGATTTTCTGTATCGGTCATTTTCTCCTGAGAGAATGGTGGCTGTCCACATCCTCTGACTTATGTGAATGTCTTTAGTAATTCCAAGCCTTTGCTAAGGGGAAGTGCAAATAGAAGGACTGTAGCAGTCAATGTAAAAAAAAAAAATCAGGTATTTCAGATTTATTTAAATGATGAAGAAGGAATCACAGACATGTATTTGAGGTGTAATTTATATGCACACATGATTGTTGTGTAGCTGTTGTCAGTTCTGCTCCTTCATCTAACTGGAGAAGACAATCTTTGCTTTATTTTGTGTACTACTATTTTCACATTGCAGGGGTTGAATTATGCTAGTGCTTCCTTGCCAAGGGTTCTTCTGCTAACAAACATCTGTCTAGTGTGTAGATATGTGAGCAGAAACAACATTTGTAATACCAACATGAAATAATTCAAATTTATTTTCACATCAGTATAACACTTCTTATTGTTTAAATAACTTGTCATACTCCTTACCAGAGCTGGTAAACATGAGTAGGGAGGACATGACTGCTTTTTAATAGCATTGTCAGCTCTGTATGCTCTTAGACATGTGAGAGTAAATCAAAAAAGTGAAACATTGCATTCAGTTCTTTTGTGTGATGATTCAGCAGTGAAATTATCATTCCTTCTTATTTCAAACAACTGAACATTAGTAGAATGCTTTCCAATTAAGGGTGAATTAGATTTTTTTTATCCTGACGGGGTGTCACTTTGCCTTATTCTCTATGTTTTAGTGGTTTTTTTGTGCTACTCAGAAAAGCTGTGCTGAAGCCCGACATATATTACAGCTGAAGATAATAGTTTTATTTACAATCACACAGATAAAGCAAAAAGTACCAGGTATCATGGCTTATCACCATAAACTATCCTGAATAATCATTTGAGTTCTAATAATGTATGCATTTGTGAAACAACATTTTGAACTACGTTATTGAAAATGTACCAAAAATTAAACCTGCTCTAGTACCATCTCATTGTTCGAAGATCATGGTTGTGCCATGGTGGTTATCATCCACTAAAATTTCTCATGAATCATTAAATGATAGTACTGTCAGTACTTTACCCATGCATTTGTTGACAAACTGCAGTTCTTCTGGCCAGCTTTGTTCATCAAAGACTTGGCTTTTCCTGGATGCTGCTTTTGTACCAATTCATGATTACAATCACCTGTTTGAAATCATTTACGTTTTTTTTAATATATCATAATATTCAATACTAACTCTAAATTGCAAAAATGCAGGAATGAATGTTTATTAACAAATAAATCAAATAATATAACTATATAATATATGATTAATATATGAATAATATGATAAAATATATCAGGTTCATAATGTCTGCAATTAAATAATAGTAAATGTATAAAAAGTAAAACACTGTGGGTTTTTATTTGCATTTTCCATAATGACCTTTTCAGATTTGGGGTTTCCAAATGATTTGATTAAAAACCATTGTAGTGAGTTTAGGCTGACTTTGGCTGTTCTTTATTTTTACTACTTGAATGATTGACTATTGTTAGATTGTGTATATCAGTCTTTAAGAGTGTGGACCATGTGAAAGCAATGGAGGAGGAAAAAGAGTATTTCAGATCAATAGGGAGGCATCAATCACAGATTGTAAACCTGCTCTGTTGTTTAACTGTTAGAGGTCTCTCTCTCAGCTATGCACTTAACTGATCATAAAGCATGGATAACACAAGTGCAACCACATAAGCAAGTGTCAAGAGCCTTTACCCAACAGTGATAACGATTTTCAAATGATATGTGAATTTGCACTACAAACCATCATAAACTACAGAGAAACAAATTATAATATGTTCTGTTTTTTTATATCCTATATCTTAAGACTGCCAATATACTCTAGTATGACCCCAGCTATATTACAACACCCAATTAGGGGGAAATACAAGCCTTTCAGTGTTTCTTACATTTACAATGGCTTGTATTTCATTGTAGATATTTCATGTTTTGTCTGAGCAACTGCATTAATATACATCTATTCTTGAATTTCAGGTGTTATTTTTCCCCATTCTTCCTGCAAACGCGTTTTTAAGGAGTGCAACAGATATAGATTGTCATTGACTACATTCTTTGTTTGAAAGGTCTCCACAGATCCTCCGTTGGGCATAGGTCAGGACTACAGGCAGGCCAGTCCAGAATGCATTTGTAATGCGCGCAGCATGTGGTATTGAATTGCTTTGTTAAAAATGCATTGATGTCCCTGGAAAATATGATGTCCTGTAAGCAGTGTAAGTTGCTCTAAAATCTCAATGCACTTTTGTTCTACTCCTTGTTCTGCATTAATGCTGCCATCACAGCAACATAAATGACCTTTGCCAAAGGTACTGGCACAGCACGATTCCAATCATTTTACCACCAACATTTGTTGACAAACTAGAGATCTTCTACACATCTTGGTTTTCAAAATACATCCTTTTTTTGGTTTCTGCTTTTGTCTAAAATCATGATTACAATCACCTATTGACATTTGTTTGAAGTCACATTCTTTTACCAGGTTCTGACCAGGTTTTTCAAAGAAGAAGATAAAAACATTATATACTCGCCATGTTCATCTCAGACATTTCTTACCAAGTGAGAGGGACTCTTTGTCACATATCAAGTCCAAAAACATGTTCAAATGGACATAGGGAATACATGGCAACATTTTCCATTAAATGTTCAGAATTGGAGAATAGGTGTCTGTGTTGCGCTGGTAAGGGAAGTGGAAAAAAAAGATATGAGCTGGGACCAGAGTGTCTATACCCGCCATTCCCATTTAAAGACCATATCTATTCATCCTAGAAAGCAAAGGTTGCAAGTCAATTTTCCAAATATTTTTCTCCACTGCAAACCTGCCAGCATTATTTAACAAGACATTGAAATACCACCTGTAGCGGATGTGTGAAGTCAACCAAAAAACAAAGTGAAAATTGGAGTAACAAGTATCACAATGACATGAATATCAAAACAGAAAGTATATCCAGTGCATTATATACATTCAAATTGGATCAGTAGGACATAGATCACTTTTACTAGAGTGGTATTTAACAAAAAGCTATTGGCAGATTTCCTTCTCATAAAAATGGCTTTCTCCAAATTGTCAAAACTCTGTTAAGACATTTTTGGGTATTGGGAGCATTCACAATTTCTTCAACCCTACAGTGCATTCTGTATGCACAAATAATTGCACAGATGATGTATTAATTTAAAGCTAAGATTTGCAGTGGCATATTTAGGCGCATGTGCAGACAGTTTTAAGATGAGAAAAGTTTGCAGTGAAGGTAAAGAATCTGGGCTTTCACTGGGGGCAAGAAGGATGTCTCCAAATAATTAAAACTGCTGCGATTATGGTCTGCCCACAGAAAAGAGGAGAAACAGTTTTTGTGACTTTTGAGATGTTATTGTATTATTTATGCCCTCTATTCTAATCACCCCCAGCACGCTGTCAGAACCGATCCAGTGGCCAGAGCATTGCCAATGGGCCTTTGTGAAGGTGGTTATGGTTGTCTGTGAAAACCCCATATTTTATTTGTTTGGTATCTTTTTTTATCTTTGGAGTTGCAGACATCTGCATCAGTCAGATAGTGTTTGGCCAGTTGGTGAAGAGGTAGGACATGCCTAATCTGTATACTGCAGCTAGCTCTGTAAAAGTATAAGACTCAAAATACAGCACCATAAAAACTGTTTGGCAATCAAGTGACTGATACTTACCCTGCACTAGATTTGAATAAAGTCTGTTCAACCACATCCACTTGTACTAAGATCTTAGTGAACTGCATTAATGATGCCATTTTAGATGTGTAAATTACATTTACAATGGCAATGGCATAGGCCCTTACCATGAGACAGACTTGCACTTGCTGATAACAGTGTGGATGGTTCTTTTCATCTTTGGTCCAATGCACGCCTTAGCCATTTTTTCAAAAAGACCTTGAATTCTGATCCACCTGACTTCCCAACCCATATTTGACGATCTTCTACACCATATTTGCTCAAAGATTCAGCCTTTTCTTGATGCTGCTTTTGAACCAAATCGTGATTATAATCACCTGTTGAAATGCAGAAACGGATGTTTAATAAGAAATATAATTAAGTTTTCTAGATGAAACATAAAATATCTCAGGTTCTGCAATTAAATAAAAAGTCAATGTAAAAGTAAAAAAGTAAATCTAAGAACACTTTTTTAATATGCGTTTTCCATACTGTCTCAACTTTCTGATGTGGGCTTGTACATAAGGAATGTGCACAATATGTGCACCAGTCTACATTATCTACAGTTAGCGATTAACGATACAGCAGTAACTGATGTGTCACTTTGTCACAAAACAGTAGTCAATTCAATTATATTTATAAAGCGCTTTTCACAATGGTACATTGTCTCAAAGCAGCTTTACAATATTATATTATCTTAAAAGACCAATCCCAAGTTGAACAAGCCTAGCCTAGGGTGACAGTGGCAAGGAAAAACTCCCTGAAAGTTATAGGAAGAAATGTTGGGAGGACCAAGACTCCACAGGGGACCCATACTCCATGGGTGGCCTAGATGTTAATTAAATAAATACTTAAAAGTATATTAAATTATAGCAGAAGAAGGTAAATAATTTAAATCAATAACAAATTAATAACACATTTTAAATTTGTACTAAAATAAATACTCTAAATTATAAAACAAATTATTGATTATAGATTATAGATTATAGAATGCGTCTCCAAATATCCAAACGATGGAGGGAGTTACTGCACTCTGGTGGGACTGGTTTCTGTTGATGGAGACCCGTAAACTGATGCTGAGCTGAAAGAACATCTAAGTGTGTTGTGCTGGAACTGGTACCGGAACATCAGCTCTAAGAGAAGAGAGTCATGCATAGTTCTGCAATGTGCTCATTCATTATGGTTCAAAGTCCCAGTACCTGATTTGAGATCACTTTCTGACGTCACTTATGTTCATTATCGTTAGTGTCAACCTCTTTCCCTTCTTCCTTCTCCTAGCCACCACCAACAAAAGCATAACCACCTCTACCGATCTAACTGACAAATGAACAATCTGGAAAGCCCTGAGTCTCTCATCTTTCTTATTTTTGCATGCTCTCGTGGACTAAGGGCCTTTCAGTACTACTCCCCAGTGCTTCATTCTGCCTATTTTGCACTCTTACTCTCTCCCTTCTGTTTTATTTTGCTTTATTATTCATTACATTTCCCCTTGGAGTAGACAAAAAAGAAGGCACAGAGAGAGCAGAGTTGCTGCTAGCCTTTAGTGTACCTGAAAATTTGAAAAGCTGAGGCAATACAGATGGCTGGGACTGACAGAGAACAACAGAGAGATAGATAGAGTTATGGAGAGGAGATAAAACCCAAGAGTGGTTTTGTCAAAGCTTACATGAGGAATGAGGAAAAGATTAATGATTGGCAAGAAAGTGTGATGGACAACGAGGAAAGAAAGTCAATGAATTGAAGAATAACACAAATGAGAGGTCAAAATATGTCTGAAATTTGATGAGTTAGAAGGATATGTGAGGAGAGCAGCTAGAAAGTGAGAGTGAGAGAGAGAGAAAAAGAGAGTGAGAGTGGGTTGGTATAGGCTTGACAGGCACTCACAGTAAGCTCTGAGCTGGCCAATCAGAGCTCCCACATTAACTAAGCTGCTGCAGTGGAGGAGTCGGCGAGGATTCTCCCTCTCTCTCTCTTTCACAGACACACACATTCACATACAGTGCACAGGATGGAAATCTTCTCATTCGGGGAGTAGAGAAGCACAGGGGAAAGGATGCGAGAGGCACCAAAAGTGCAGTTAGATGTCCAGCAGGCAAGGAAATGTTAATTTTATGGAGCTCATCTCATAAGGTACAGTATGACACAAGCTGCTTCTCTACACCTGCTAGTTGGTCTCAGGACACCTTTGGGATCCATAGACTGTTGTTATTTTAGTAAATGTGTGTATGTGTGTATAATGGCCATTTAAAAGTAACTAAGAAAATGTACACATAAATATGCCTAGTTGAAATACACTAGATGTTTTAGAGGTTGGTATGACTGGCATCCCAAGAGACATGGATTAATGAATGAGTAGAAGTCTGAAAAGGGAGTGAAGTAGCTAAGGTACTGTTAAAGAACTGGATGTGAAGAGTTCTGAGAAATGTCTATGGTGTATTCCTGAATTGCAAGATGGGTGTGTTTCTGCTGGGTTGGTCAATAGTTACACCTGCTGCCCTGTACAATCGTCTGCAGAGTTACAAAGCTTCTATAATTTCCATTAACTTAGCATTGTCACACTTTTGTAAGTGTTTTGTTACAGTTGTGTGTATCTAGATGTGTAACTACGTTATGGATAACTGCTTTGCTACTGTGAAGCATCTGAGCATTGTAGACGCAAACAGATACGAGTTAAGCAGCTCTAATGGACTGCAGTGTGTGTGTGTGTGTGTGTGTGTGTGTGTGTGTGTGTGTGTGTGTGTGCGTCTATGCATGTGTTGCACTGATCTGCTTCCTAACTATGAACAGAGTTTAGCTGTAGCTTAATAGGTTAAATCTTCTCCTGTATGTGTGTGTTTCTCCAGTACATTGATGCACACTTACTTCTAGACAACATCCAGAAGGGCAATTTGTGATAAGGCACAGAGAGGAATGATAGTTATGGACACAGAAATACTAATACTCTGCTGGTGGATGTACTGCTAGTGTGCAGTCGTGTGTGTGTGTGTGTGTGTGTGTGTGTGTGTGTGTGTGTGTGTGTGTGTGTGTGTGTGTGTGTGTGTGTGT
>JAUZST010031375.1:0-29089 GCA_034779995.1 Parotocinclus haroldoi | reverse complement strand
ATTCAGTCCAGATTTAGGACATGTATAATTCAGAGCTCCTGCATTTTCACCACTTTTACCAACAATAGTCTTGATGCTTGAAGTCTTTCCCACCTTGGACATTCCAAGAAATAAAACTCTGATGTTTGGGGAGGAGGATATTTGTGAATCCATTGTGACTGACTCTTTATTCATTTTCTCATCAGATTTCATGAAACTGGAAGAAGGTGTTTCATCCATTCTGGGCATTTTGTTTGGAAAGCATTTGTCTTTTGTCTCTGTCTTCTTCAGATCCTGCAGTATCTTCTCCACATCTGTATCAGATCTTCTATCTCTGTTGTTCCAGAAGAAGCACCGTCTACTGCACTTCCTTAACAGTTCTTGGAACTCTTCTTCTCCTTCACTAAGAAACTCTTCAAATGTTTTAAACTCGAGGTCATCACTGTGTGAAAAGAGGATCGTGGTGTGATCAAGGTAATCGTTGCCAAGCAGGTTTTGGAGACCATAGATTTTTCGAATATCCTCTGATTCCACAGCACCAACACGGAGAACCAGGAGGAAGGAATAAGGTCCCTCAAGAGACTGCAAAGTATGTGATATTTGGGATATGACCTGAGATTGAGAAAGTTCAGTGCAGTCCCAGCCTGGAGTGTCGACCACTGTGACCTTCCAACCATTAATGAATTCAGTTTTACTCTCACAGCTGACAGTCACTGACTTTCCAGATGCTTCTGTTTTGAAAAGTTTTTGTCCAAGTATGGTGTTTCCAGATGAGCTCCTCCCAGAACCAGAAGCACCGATTAAAACAATCTGAACTGATTTATCAGGATTCATCATCTGTACCTCTGCAGCCAGTCCAACACTGTGGTGGGAAGTCATATAGGTTTGATGATTTATTCCTAATAAGAAATGAAAAAGCTCTTTTAATTTATTAAACTGTGTTTAATTACTGACTGGTTCTTAGCCTGGTTTTGAATATTAGCTTATTAACACATTTTAAAATATGTAAACCTGGTCATAGTTAAATACAATTGCCACATTTAAAGAATTTAAAGAATTATTAACAGTCAAAGTACAATATGCAATATTCAGGTAAAATGTAAAAGACAAAATAAGCTAATCTGTGATTTCTGTTAGACGATAAAATAGCTCACCTTTCTGAAGTCAGCTCTAGACTGTAGTGAGTAGGAACTGATATCTGAGGCTCTGTACAGTTCTGTAGTCCAGCCTCACAAGTAGAGATATCCAATCACAAAAGAGTGTTTAACATAAACTGGGTGTACAAATCTCCTCCCAGTGCAAGATCTTATAAATAACTGAGCAAAAAAAGGATGTTTTAAAACTACATCTGAAGGTATCTGCTACTACCTGCATCGTTACTGCAACAGACATGGCTGAAAGTGGTGAGGGTTTTTGTGCTTACAACATTTATAAACATTTATAAGCCAGATAAGATTTAATACCTTCATGAGTAATATTACAGGAATAAAGCATATTTTAAAAACTGCATCCAAATTTCATTCAGAGCTTCTTAAAAGCATATTTAATTCTGTATTAGTCAAACTGAGGCTAAAATATAGTGGGTAGACTATTTTCTTTTAATATTCTGCTTTAATTTTTGTTTTCTCTTCCAGGTTTGGACACATGGCGTTTGGTCCTCTTGGGGAAGACAGGGGTTGGTAAAAGTGCCACAGCAAACACCATTCTGGGTGAGAGAGCATTTAACTCAGAAGTTAGAGCTACTTCTGTTACAATCAATTGCAAAGCTGAAACAAGAGTGGTGAATCAACGACGTATAACAATCATGGACACTCCTGGTTTATATGATACAAAGTTGTCCAATGATTTTGTGACAACGGAGATCGTTCGTGGCTTGCAGATGATAGCTCCGGGCCCTCACGCTTTTCTTCTTGTGATCGATGTGAGACGTTTCACTGCCGAGGAGAAAAACACTGTCAAGCTCTTTCAAGAAATGTTCGGTGATGATGTTCACAAGCACATGATTGTAGTTTTCACTCGTGGTGATGATCTTGAGTTTGATAATAAAACCCCGGAGAAGTTCATCAGTGAAGCTGGACCTGACCTTCAGCATCTGATATCTGCATGTGGAAACAGGTATCATGTCTTCAACAACAGGAAAACGGATAGCACTCAGGTGCGAAACTTACTGGACAAGATTTCCATCATGCTGAGCCAAAACAACTGCGAGTACTACAGTCACGAGCTGTTTAAGCTTGCGCAGGAAGTTAAAAAACAGAATGAGGACAAGGAAAAAAGAATAGCTGAATTAGAGGCTCAAGTGCACGAACTGCAGGAGAAATACAGTGACAAAATATGTAACATCCTATAGTGCAAAGTGAGAAATTACAGATTCATAGAGAATGTAGTGTAAAGTAAAGGTAGTACATGAAATTTGTTTTATGTATTTGAACTATATGTCTGTATTTGAAACATATTCCTTAATAAACAGTAAGTCTTATTGATGGGATGCGTTGTCTTCTCTGGATTTATGGTATTATCAACATTTTACACTGCTCCTCCAGAAAGAGCCGTTTCCTCTGAAGCTTTGCCATGTTCCACTTTGTTGAAAAAAAAAGTCTTTCAAAATGTGATTTTTGTGATCTATGCAATCTATTTATTATGGGATATTTAATTTTGGTAAACATTAAACATTTACCTGTAGCTAGGGTGCATGCATCCCAGGAGCCAGAGTGTCAGACATAATAGGGAGCCTTAGTGAGCTTCATAGTCATAGATTTTCTAGGATAGTTATTCATGTACGGGCTAACCATATACGTCTTCTCCACTCAGAGGTTAACTAAGGCTAATTTTCTAGAGGTAGGTAGAGTTGGGAAGGTCCGATGCAGTAGTGTGGTCTGGTCCCATCCCAATGCGGTGAGGTGACCAAGCCTTTCGTTTCTGACATGCTGGCACAACTTTTGAGGAATGAATATTTAGCTTTAAATGAAGCCTGGTACGTTAAACACCCATCATTTCTCATACATTTCTCTATGGTTTCTCATTACATACATACATTTCTCTATGGTTTCCTAGTTGCTTGTCTGTCTGTGGATACTGCATTTTAAGTTCCGTCGTGCGGAGTCCAGGGGATTCAACAAGACTGTTGTTTGTCTCAGGGGATCCCTAGGTTTCCCCGAAACAGCTAGTCACGATTTGGGATGTTCCAAGTGCTGTTCCCACTGTTGTCTGTGTTTGAGCAGCTTCAGGATGTCATTTGGCTCTCCAAGCTTAACAATCAGGTAAATCTTGTTACAGAGGAATTGCAAGGGCGGGGAAAATACAGGATGTGCACTGTAAAGATCAAGGGACGTTCAGATACCCCAGCACTTTCAGCCTTTTATATAGTGCATTTTTACCAGTTAAATAGAAGTTGTTTTTGCATCTAATTCGCATTATGGTACAACTTTCTTTGACTTGTCGTTTGCTTTTCTGATGAATTTGTGTAATAAAAAATAAATCAAATGCTTTACCGCGTCGTATTCATTTTAATATATCCCCTATTTTTTAAGCAGTTTAATAGAGAGAGACAAAGAGATTAAAGCGATTAAAACACACACACACAACAACAAGAACAGTCTTGTGCAAGTAGTCCAAATGTAAACCTCTAACTGGTATGCATTAATTAAAAACAACAGTGGTTAACATGCTGAAAAGTAGTTTGGTTTGATCTGTAATCATTGTACTGTTGGTCATGGGGTCGCACACTTTTGGGTGAACATACACCCTATTGAACAGTCAATGTGGGGCACTCTGTGTATTTAAAATGAAACATAAAAAAATAAATAAAATATTTTTATTCAACTTTGTATCAAAATATTTTTGACACAAAAGCACCACACCTGAGTGACATTTCAATACATACTTCCTGAACTGAAATTAATTTACAGGTCCTTAGATTACTACAAATTACCACCATTGAAATTATCTCCAAAACACATCTGATAGTAAATCTGATTGTACCTGATCAAAGTCTGCTTTGGTTGTAAATGTCTACAGGATTGTTACGTGCTCTGTGAGCTGATGTGATGCTGACCGACTAAGGGCCCCCTAAAGACCCCAAAAATTCAGCCACTGTTGTGCAAAATCCTATGTATCTGGTGCTTGGTGTATTTAATGCTGGTCTGTAAGATATTTATGTACCAAACACACCTTAAGCCAGTCTTTGCACATTATGCTCTGCCGTAAACATATATGTAGAAAGAGAAAAACACTCCTGCATGTGCAAGTCTGACTGATGAACATGATTAAGACAAAAGTTAGGCATACAGCAGGCATAGAGATAGGTGCACATAAACTTGAGTGGTACATTTGTTTGTTAGCCATTTCCTGTTTTTCATCTGACCAATATTTTATGCTTTCACAGAATTAAAGAAAAAGCATGGTGCATAAGCTCCTACTACAGATGATTTGACTAATAAAGCATTCTCAATATTATTTTGTACATGCACAAAATCATTCATGTACATTATAAATCTTAATTTAGAAATATATAGTAACTAAGTTACATATATTTATTTTTGGGTGGGTCCCGATTGTGGGGGGGGGGGGGGGGTCATGTGAAGAATCAAAAACAAAAAATAAAGAGTGTGGCGAATTTACTTTTTACTTTTAAATGTTGGACACGTACTTTATATGTACTTTATTTTATTATTACATTAAATTATTTTACTTAATTTTACTATTACTACAACTTCATTATTTCAACTAACATCTAGGCCGCCCATGGAGGTCGGGTCCCTTTTTTGAGTCTTGGTTCCTCCCAAGGTTTCTTCCTTCTACTTTCTGGGAGTTTTTCCTTTCCACTGTCGCCCTAGGCTCGCTCCATTTGGGATTGGTCTTTTCAGATAACATAAGATTGCAAAGGTGCTTTGAGACAAAGCTCCACTGTAAAAAGCAGTATAGAAATAAATTTGACTTTGACTTCGCCATAGTCACTATGTAGCACCTTCTTAGTCAAAGAGCAATTGTACTTTTAAATAAGTTTAAGGCTAAAGTTCTGTGATCTTCCAGCAGCAGAGCAGCAGAAAGGCACCATGTTTGGTCATGTGAATGCTTTCTTAATATAGAATATTTTAATTATGGGATATTTCATTGTAAAGTATCCCCTGTTTTTTGCTGCATTACCTTTGGTGAGATCATGTGAAGGCTCAAAAACAAAACAAAAAAAAGAGTATGGTGAATTTACTTTTTCATGTTGAACACGTGCTTTATACATAAGTTATTTTATTATTAATTTACATTGTATGATTTATTTACTTTTACTGTTACTAAAACTTAATTATTTCAATTAACATCTAGGCCACCCAAGAACCATAGGTCCCTTTTTGAGTCTTGGTCCTCCCAATCATAACATGTGAACAAGACAGCTTCTAGAAGTAAATAATTAAGAATCAAAACTTCCATTCCAGCTGAGTAATCGCTTTCCTTTTATCTGGTTTGACACCAGTCACCAATAAATGATTAAGCCAAATTGTGGAATGAAACAACAGAACTGAAGTCCAATGTCCAAGATTTACATCACTTACGGGTTATAGCTGATATGGTCTAGTTTCACTTTGGCGTCCTACTCCTTAATTCCTGCAAATAATAGATCTTCCAACCTCAATGGCTTAAGAAGTTTACTTTCCAGATCATTCCATGCTGTTTCATTCCAGGATTTAGGATATTGAAGAGTGGAAAGCCTAGTCCTATGTTTTTTAGCATTCCAGATAAACATTCTACGTTTCCTATCCAATTCTTTGAAAAAAGTTACTGTGGGAGAATCTGAAATTATCCAAAACAAATAAAAAACACAGGATAGCATACTGTGGAACTCCTTCTGCAAAGACAATATAAGTGATTACTGGTCGTTTAACACTCGGTACTCACTATATGTTTTGACCTGCTCTGTTCCGTTTTTGTAGCATTTTTTGTTTTGTATGTACAACCCCTGGCAAAAATTATGGAATCACCACTCAAATCACCACAGGAAGATCTTTCCATTGTTCGATTTTTTGCAGAAAACAGTTCATCATAGAGGCATGTCACAAAACGTTTTTTTTTTGTTTTTTTTCAAAATTCCAACCATTTGCCATTAAACACAATTAATAGAAGAAAATAAAATAATAATCAAGAAATATAGAATATAATAAAAAAAATATATAATTGCTGTAGTCAGTCACTTGTGTCAATTGTCAGTCAATTGTGTTTTAAGATGAAGTAAAAATGGTCGAGGAAAAAAAGAATCACTGGAATCACCAAATTCTTACCTCTTCAACTAGTGCAGAATGCGGCAGCTCGAGAGCTAATTAGAACTAGAACATTTGATCATATCCGTCCTGTTCTGTCGTCTCTACACTGGTTACCAGTTACATTTTGCATTGATTATAAAATACTTATTGTAACATATAAAGCTCTACACGGTCTGAACCCACATTATCTGAGTGAACTCTTATTATTAATTATTAAGTCTAGGCTAAAAATATTCTTATTTACTTAGGCTTTTACTTAGATTTAGACTGGGACGCATGGCTCAGGTCGGCCTCTTGTCTCTTGGCTGTGTTAAGTTCTGGTTTCCTTTAGCTATGCTGCTATAGTAGTGCTGCCGGAGTTTCATGCTGCACCTGGGATAAGTGATTGTTATTAGACTATGTGTTCCTAACCCATAAGTAACTACATTTTCTCTTTTCTCTATAAAGAGATGTTCCGGTACCAGTTCCAGCACCTCACACGTAGATGTTTCTTCACCTCAGCTTCACCTATACTGGTCTTCATCAACAGAAACCAGTCCCACCAGAGTGCAGGAACTCCCTCCATCGTTCAGTTATAAGGGGACGATTTGCCTCCAAGGACTTACTGTTGAGGTAACATTATTAAATTCAGTTGTTATTATTTGCTTAATTTTTACTGTTAACACAAACTTAACTATTTCAAATAACATCTAGGTGACCCACAGAGGACGGATCTCTTTTTGAGTCTTTTCGAGTCTACAGGAGTTTTTCCTTTCCACTGTCGCCCTAGGCTTGCTTAATTTGGGATTTGACCTTTTATGATAATATAATATTGTAAAGCTGCTTTACCACTGTAAAAAGCTCTGTAGAAATAACATTGACTTGACACTCATAAAATCAGTCGTTGTTTATTTGATGACGTCGTCCTTTACTAGCTTCATTCCCAGTAAGTGTTTATACATATCTATTGTCTAATCATGCCTCGGTCCTGCGAAAATATCATCACTGCATGATGCCAGGTTCAATGTTAAACAGTAGTCTTTCTTTGCCACGATGAACTTCCAATAGAAGAGACGGATCTTCTCGAGGGGCTAACTGTAGATCATTAGCGCTGTACAATGGACGGCTATTCAGCTTCACAATGACGTCACCTGTTTTGAGTCCAACCCTGAACACAGAAGCCAAAAGAAATGTAAAAAGCACATCTTTTATTAGTTGTTTTATAGATTTTGGCTAAAGGACTTACGCTTGCGCTGGAGATCCTGGAATAACCTCTTGAATGAAAAGTCCACTGATTATATCCGGGAAATATGAGTTGTGATGTTTCAGGTCTTCAATCAGGCTGAAGAAAATAGATAAAGAGGAGAAAAACAAGCGTACAGCATGAGCATCATTCATACAAGTTCTAAAAGTAGACAAGAGATCAAAATTAAACAACTGAGTAGCGCCCCTTTGTTCAGCAAGAACTGTAACTAAACGTTTGTGTAACTGTTGATCAGTCCTGTACATCAGCCTGGAGGAATCCGAAACAACATTTCTGCTGTGGAACATTTGACGCTTCCAAAACATTAACTTTATTCTTTATTAACAATTCTTGGGTAGAATGACGTTGTTCCATAAATAATTCCAAGCTTTCCTGGCCCAGATGCATCAAAATAGGCAAAAACCATGATCCTACCACCACCATGTTTCAACACATGGGTTAATGTTCTTATGTTGGAATGCAGTGTTTTCTCTGTTTCGGTCTCGTCCATCCACATTTTTTCCCAATAACCTTCCTGCTTGATGGGCAACAATGTTATTTTTGGACAGCAGTTGCTTTCTCCTTGTGGTCCTGCCATGCATATTATGGATGTTTAGTGTTTTCCTGATAGTGGACTCAGGAACATTAATATTGTTGATGTTAGAGAGGCCTTTTGGATGCTTAGAGCTTTATTCTAGATAAATTATTGGTAAAAACTGTATAGTGTATTCATTATTAGCTGATGTAACTTACCTCTTTGTAAGAGCGATCATTCTGACGCCAAGAAACCTTTTCCTGGTAGCTGTTACTTCTGAAAAATAACATATGATCTGAGTAATAGTTAAAAACATATTGAGAACCACTGTAATGTAACCGGAGTGGCTAAACTTTTGCATGAGACTGTACTGTAAACAAAACATTAGTGATTCATCTAGGGAAAAAAAATAAAAACATACATTTAGAATCTGCACGTTTTTGCACCTTTGCAGCTGATCAGCTGGTGTTTGGGGATGGGGTAGCTTAGTGGCTAAAATACAGACCCCTGGAACAGAAGGTCTAGGGTTCAAATCCCTCCTCCGTCAAGCTGCTTGAGCAAAGTCCATGACCACAGTTACTGAGATTATAAGACTGTATCGGTTATAAGTGGATATGAGCTTAGATTTATTTTAGGGTCCCAGAATGTAACGACTTGCTTTTGGTGCATTAAAATGGACAGGATCGCAAAGGGGGGGCGTCGATGCTCCTCCCAAAAAGCAGTGGTACACTTGGACCGGTCTTAACTGTCACAAATTCTCATGTTTTTCATTGTGGAATAAAGCTTTAATTGATCAAAAGGTCCTTATCAAAAAACTATTTCACTCATCTTTACCAGGGGCGCCAATAACCGTGGAGGGGACTGTATGTACTATTGGGGAATCACGGTGAGACAACAAGAGGACATCCTGCTACCCTTTTACATGACTTGTAATGCGTCTTGATTTAGAGTTCTGCTTTTATTTCTCTCTTAAAATAGAATTTGAATAAACGTTGGAAATGTCAAAAGTCAAAAGATACAGGACACACTTTTATTTCAGAAACCAAGGGGAAAATGACATATCTGAATACCCCAGCATGTTATGGGTGAGGGGGCCTATCTTTTAGGCTATGTCCGGAACATGGCCGCCATCTTGAAAGCTGCCATATTGGTTCAAGGGCAGGTTTTTCCAATCTGAAGGGTTTCGTGTAGGTTATCAAAGAAGAATGGAATTGTATCAGAAATCGATTGGTGGGATCCCATTTGTAATATCTCTTGTGGTTCAAAAGTTATCAACACAAAGTTCTAATCTTTTGTTGTTTGTCACAGGTGACTGAAGATGGAATTGATTATTCTGATGTCCGTATCATAGCAACAGACTTCAATAACCGACACCCAAAAAGATCACCAATTTCACTCAGCACTGTTTCATCCCTCATGAACAAATTCAGAGAAACCGGGACTGCGGACGACAAGAAACGAAGTGATCGTCTGAAGAACCGCCACCGAGCAAGAAACCTCAACAATGGTTTTGGGAGCCTTTGGGAAAACTCCACCCAGCGACTTTCGACTCCCCCTGCATATGAAACAGTCTGAGCTCTTTCACCTGAATCAGACACAGCAGGCTGAGGTGGTGTGTACTGCAATCTGACTAATCGATGAGTAGCTGAAACACACACCCAACAACCTTTTTTTAGCATTTATACAAAGCAGTAAAAATGAAAACAAGATGGAGTTGGAACAGGTTGGCCAAACATTAGATCTTGACTGGTTTTTTTTTTTTTCGAATAAACAATCCACAACTGATAAAGGTTCTTACATTCATACTGCTCATCATAGGACTCCTCCAGAAATCGCTGAATGCGGTCTGATGGAATGGCGAAGGAGATCCCAGCTGTCACCTTCAGTGTGTTTATCCCAATCACCTCCCCATCCTGAGACAACACCACATATTAAACCATTAAGCACATACATACCTGTAAAATACATATGGACCAGCACCAGCGGCAGGGGTCATGCACATACCCTGTCCCGCCCGGGACTGACTGAGCCATTTCCCACTGAGCCACAGAGGCTCCACTCCAGAAGGTGAGAAGATTACATATGAAAGGCTTAATATAAGATTATTTACATATCATATGGTTAAACATGCCTTTACTTTTTTTTTTTTTACAGACACTGAAAATAACGTATTAAATAAATTAATTGGTCTGTCTCTTTAATTTTGAACAGTAATGGACGGTAAGAACTTACGAGGTTTACGAGTGGACCACCGGAGTTTCCATACTGCTCAACATTGGGTACAGGAAAGAACGGGACATGGTTAAAATGTCGTTATTCTGAATGTAGCGTAAGAATCGTTTTCAGGATGGAAGACTCACATTGATGATGGCGTCAGTCTGAACGTAGTCCATGTCCGAGTCGTGGATGCCAAGCTCTTTGCCGTCTCTTTGCGCTGTGCTAACAATGCCAGTGGTCACTGTGTTCTGCAGGGCAAACGGGCTCCCGATGGCCACCACAAACTCACCCGGCCGAAGGTCTGCCGAGCGGCCCAGAGGCAGCACGGCCAAGTTTTTCTGACCAGCAAAAGTAAATATTAAAATAAGGATAATGTAGCAAAAAGTTTATCTTACATGTTGCCGCAGTGCTTATATCATAGATTAGCTATTAAATGCTCGGTTTATCTAATCAAACATCTGGGAACATCAGCTTCAACACATAACCAAGAACTCTTCACCTGAAGCTTAAGATCAACATAAAGCACTGGAGCAACATCTCGAAGTGTGTGATATGTAACGTGGAGTAACGGATAATGGCTTCTTATGACGGGTGGAGGATCTGGATCTGTTGGACCCCTTAGCTCCATTGATAGCATAGTTCTCTTTAACATTCATGACATCTAGGTTCCATCTTTGGGGCAGCATCTTTAGGAGAGCATAGTTTATGTTTCTGCAAAGACTATAAAGGAAAGGAAAGGTCTGGTGTGGACTGGGCATTTCTGGGCATCTCACACTCACCCTTGTTCATCAGGGCCAAATTAGCGTAGACTTTGCACCAACCTGGACGTTCATTTGGAGGTTTGGAGAGGTCAGATTGCTCAGAGGAAATCCAAATGGGTATAAATGAAGAGGAACAGACCCGGACCCAGAATCTACGACCTGCTTCACTGCTGTGTATTTAATTATTCAATTCAAATTAATTTCTATAGCGCTTTTTGTCTCTGAGCAGCTTTACAATCTTATATTATCTTATATAAGTTCAATTTCAAGTTGAGCGAGCCAGGGCGACAGTGGAAAGGAAAAACTCCTTGAAAGTAGAAGGAAGAAACCTTGGGAGGAACCAAGATTCAAAAGTTATTTCAATAAATACTTCAAAGTAAAGTAGCGAAATTTAAGTAAATCAATAATAAAATGTAAATTAGTAATAAAATAAACTAAATAGGTTCTAAAACGAGTCCTCAGTGAGAAGTCCTTGGAGGAACATCACCTCCTACTGCCATGAGTTTGTGACTTAAACCAATAAACCAGTGTATCCACCCACACACTGAAGTATTTTCTCTCACCCGGGGGTTGATTTTGATGGTGGCAATGTCTGATTTCTGGTCGATGGCTGTTATGGATGCCTCGTACGTTTTGCCATCGTGGAGCTCCACGCGAAGCTGCTGTCGACCCACCGTAGCTGTGTTACTGCTCACCACGTGAGCGTTGGTCACGATCACACCAGATTCCTTCACGATGAACCCAGAACCGCTGGACAATGGCACATGGTGTCCAAACAGTAGATGGCTAGACACAAACGTTTAAGAAGGAACATTAAAGTCAACGTAATTATCCTAGTTAGGGCCACAGTGAACCCCGAGCCATGTCATTCCAGCACGAGACCCTGAAGCTGCAAGGAACGGCCTTGACGTTGCAAGCCCCGTCCAGGGACTGAACCCATGCCCTCAAGAAATGAAACCATCGTACCCTTTTTAAAAGAGTCACTTTCTTTCTTGCATTCTAAAATAACAGCAATTTGAAATAGATTTCCACTTCTTTGTGCTAGGACTTTGACAGGATATTATGATTTTCTATTGGCACTGATGCAGTGACATCATTCTGACTCTTTGCACACAGTTAGTAAGTTGTGTTTCGCCGTGTTTCCCTTGTGCACAGACGCGGTCTTTACCTGATGAAGAGCTCAATGTGGACCACAGCAGGAGCGATCTTTTCCACAACATCAGCGATGAAATTAAACTTAAACCTGGGGCTGATGGGGTGTGTCTGACCTGTACTAGCAGAAATAAATATTCATGTTAACAACACACAGTCAAATGTTGTGTCACGTGTTGATCTGGGCACATGTTAAGATCACGGTCCAGCTGGAGTCCATGATGCCATGTATAATACCTGGGTTCATTTGGAGGAAAAAGAAAACCCTACAACTTCACAGATCTCCATCATAGTTAAGAGTGGGCATCAGGTTCTTCTCAGTTCTTCTTTTCTTTACACCAAATCCAGCATGAGTCATTGTTGCCAGAAGGCTCAATTTTCGTTTCATTTGACCGTAGAACACGGTTCTAGTCTAAGATCCCGTAGTGTTTAATATCCTAACTTATGGATATTGACAGGATTTTTTCCAAATAATATGTAGGCGGCATCTAGTGGTAGTTATGGAGACTTTGTGACCCCACTATGCTACGTTTATACATTTTATATTTCACCTTTCTTACCATCCATGCGGTGGCAAAATAAACCTGGGTCCTCAGCCAGGTAAGTTTGTCCCAGTTCCAGTTGACTGGAACATTTTACAGGTGAATGGCTATTTTTATGTACATTCCTTCACACTTTATGTGCTTTTTTACATTTATATTTTTTAGCAGAGCAATTTACATTTAATAAGGTCTTACAATCTAAGCAATTGTGGGTTAAGGACCTAACTGTGGCCCGTAAATGGGAAAACTCTATAAACATTTTTAGAAACACCAAAGAAGGACCAGTACAAAATGCGCATGAAGTAAAACGACCTACATTTTATATTTGCACACTTAAAAGCTGCATTATTTAAAGAAAAAAATGTCAGTCATTGCAATTTTCGTACTAAAGATCAATATTTTAAAAGCGTATTAAATTAAATTTGTCCTCTACGTGTTTCGTTCTCGTTAGTGTCCTATAAAATTTGCACGCGTGAAGTACTGCTAAAAGTGGGCGTTACTGTGGAGCTTTTTTGCCAATTCAGGACGTGTGTTGATTGGTCCTACCTTATCCCACCTGAAGCTGCAGGTGCGCACCGGTCCTTGTGCGCCTGCGTGATACGAGCGAGCCCCCGGTGCTGCGCCTTGCGGCTGGCTGTCTGCATCCTGCACAGGTTTGCGTACCTCTTCCCGTCGCTGCCGCACACCGGATAACTGCTCTTGCACCGGCAAACCCCCTTAGCGTATTTCTTCTCCCCGGGGCGCACGCACTCCAGGCCCTGGGCGCACGGAGGGTCACGTCTCCGGCCGCACGGTGATCCCTCCTTTCCAGGAGCGCACAGCTCGCAGCCATCCAGCCTGGCCGGGTCGCACTGAGCGGGGCATGGCGCGTGGGGCTCAGCTCCGGTAAAACCATGCTCCAAAAGCACAAACACGCACAAGAACAAGACGTGCATCCTGCAGTTCGGACAGTCTGCTCGAGTTTCTGACAGAGAGCTCGAACCAACAAGGCTGGAGATGATTCATTCTTCTCACAACAGCGCCACATTGCTCTCAACCACAGCCAGCTGGAGAGTAACATCCTATACCTTGTGTTCTATCAGGAGCAGAAGATACAAAATACTCCGATGTGTGTGCTAAGTGCAGTACAAAATAAACCATTTATAAAATACACATAAAATATGGTTTGAATTACGAGAGGGAGATGAAACAAATCTATTGTCTAATCTTTTATAATCTTGTGTGTTCTGGTCAGGGCTGTGGGGGTTCCAGCTCCTACAGTGTGCACCCATAGGCATGTCCTGGACAGGACACCAGTCCATTACAAGGCTGGAAAGGTGTCCCCATCCCTCCTCCAATCGTATCAGGCGTTCCTGCATGTGACACCCGAAAAGTGAAAGTGAAAAGTCTTAAATGCAGCCATTGTGGGAAATGCAAGATGATTCAAATATTTAATCCTGATTAATCGCACATTGCACTTGCTCTTACCTGTCCCATTAAAAAAAATAAAGATATTAGAAGTCAAGATAACGTCAAATATTTTAATGTTTTCACTCGCTTGAGTACACTATATAGACAAAAGTTTGTGGTCACCCACAACAATACATCCAAAACAGGGGTATTACTGGGCCCCCCAACACCCCTTTTTCTGACAAAACAATCATTGTTCTTCTAAGAGGCCTCTTAAGAGCCCACTAGATTTTGGAACATGACTGTGAGGCTCATATTATGATTTTAAACAATTACCCCTGGCTCACTTTTGGCTTTTCAACGGTCTATGTTCTCTCAAAGATGACAAACCAGGTCTTTATAGTCTCTATGGACTTTGTTTAAGGACAGGAGGGCAGAAAGTTAACAAACTTTAAATCCGAGACCTATAAATGTGTCATACTGAGTCACTCTGGTAACCCCGGGTAATGGAGAACACCCCACCTCATTCTACTGCCACTGTTTGTCTAAGGAGAATCCAGGAATACATGCTTTATATTATATAGTAACTTTACTATTGATATAAAAGATTAGAGGAGCTGTCCACAAACTTTTGCCTATATAGTTTGGCTCATTGTTTGCATGTTAATGTTAGTGATCAGAGTCTTAGCTCTGACCAAGTGCACGGTAAGTTCCGATCTAAAATCAATGCACAATGGAGATGTTTTCCAATCAGAAAAGAGATCAGAGAATCCATGGAGATCACCGTTTTGTGCTCGTTACCTGGTTCACTGTCTCTGTTAATGCTCTCAGGATCCAAACCTCTATCTTCTAGAGCTTCCTTCGCTCTCGTTTCATCGCTGCCTAACAGCAGTCGTGTGTAGAATGTAACACCAGTCTGATATGTCATTTCGTTTACAGTAAACCCGTGAACTCCTGGTGAAGGTGAAGAGCTTTGGGTGGATGAACCGAGTCACATGACCTAACGTCCTCAAACGGCGAGAGGTCGACATTGAGGACCTTCGGTGCATCAGTAAAACGTAGGGAGGGGATTTAAAAGTGGATAAGCTGTTTCAAAGGTAAAGCGCTTCACGCTCTCTCTGTTTATTAACTTTGATTTTTAAAAAGTGATGTCATTATAAGCAACATCATTCACATACAAGTAAATAGACGGATCTGTGAGTTTATCTTCAGTAAGCGTCTGTGGTTTGGAGTCGGTAAAATCTGTGCGTCATCTCGCCATAAGACAAAGCTCACAGTGGTGTGTTATGCTGAAAAAAAAACACACATCATACACATGATACATGTAGCCTAGATAAAATGAAGGAGAACCTCCCCCAAAATTGTCCCCTAGCTTTTTTACCCCACTGTTTTAACCCCATATAAAGCCAAAGAACACGGCAAGAAGGTCTCGGGTTCAAGCCTGGGGTGGAGCGGCCTGGGTCCTTTGTTTGTCTGCGTGGGTTTACTCTGGATACTCCTGTTTCCAAAGACGTGTGTGTTAGGTTAACTGGTGTCTCTTAAGTGGCCCATAGTGTTGACTGTGTGTGTGCGCGCCCTACGATGAATTGGTGCCCTGTCTAGGGTTGTTCCTGCCCTTGTGCCCAGAGTTGCCCGTGTGGATTAAGCTGAAGATAATGGATGACTAAAGAGGCTGCTTAAAGGGAAAATGTGTAAAGCACAACAGTAACAAATGAAATCATTTTTAAATCCCTTTTTAGGGTTCCACCCAGGGCTAAAGATGTCTGTACCTGCTCTGTAACTTGTTTTAAACTTGTTTACAAGGTTCAGTGTCATGCGTTTCGATTAGTGTCTACCGTTAAACATGAGAAGGTTCTGAGGTGTTTCATGAATTTAATTTTATTTACACAGCTATTTAGTACCAAAAAGCAGAAACAGAATCACAGCAGCTTTATAGAATTAGGCTATATCTGACAGCATTTAGAACTTATAAAAGCACTTACTAATTACTGTGTCCTGTATGAGGAAGAAACCATAACAGACCATAATCAAAGTCAGCGCTCTTCTTTGACTCTCCGTAGCCTTATCAGTTTATCGTCGAACCCCTGAATGGCGAGAAGCAACCAAAGGACGAGAGCAGAGATCTAACCTCAGCGAGCAGGTTTACACTAACAATAATAACAATAATACCCGTCAGCCATTTTATAGAACATTTGGTCCAGTCTGAAGCTCCCAGCTGCTAGAAGGGGTGTGTGGCTGGGCTCGTACCAGTCCCCAAAACGTTGATAAAAAAGGAGTTGGGGAAGGGTTCATCCTGTGAAACAGCTGGTGCTGAGGACTAGCAAGGTCCATATATACAAGGTCCTCATACAGCCATGAGAGGGCGCTGTTACAGCAGCAGGGGTGTGGGACCCTACTGGACCTTTGCTTTGGTTCCCAAACACCAATTTGAGAAGGTATGCATTAATCATCACCGAAGCTCACATTTGTGTCACAGCAGAGATCGGCCGGCGTGTCGGACCACTGTGCCACCCCAGGACCCACCCAGGACCCGGTGGTAGGAGCCAGCTACTGACAGCAGGTCCGGAGAGCCTGGTTTCAAATGATTATGTAGGTATGATGCAGTAATTACCGGCTAAAGCGTGACTTGTGATGGAATAAAATCAGCGTGTTTTAGGGTTTGGCGCCACAGAACAATTAAAGACAGCCAGGATGGATCCAGCTACCAAATCTGGGTCAAATCTAGAACTGAATATCAGTACTCCTGTTTTTATCTAATTTCAGAAAAAGGACGGGTTTTGTTTATCCAAGCTTTTGTCTTTAACACGGTTCCCTTACTAAATCTGGTTACACTGATGTGACTGATTATTGGTCAAACCGTTCAGACCAAACGGTCTAAAATACAAAGTAAATCGCATTGTTTCTCCTTTTTAAAATCCATTCCTGATTCACTTTTCTCTCCTCCTATTTCACGCGGCCACTCAGGATGATCTGCACGTTCTCGTCCTGAAGGAAATCAACCTCAACCTGAACCCTAGACCAGCAGAGGAAGGATTAAGCCAGAGCTCCATCCATCATCTCTCCATCAGCAGTTGCAGGTCCATTTGTTCTTCATCTCTTTCTCGGCTTCGGCTTTGTTGTTGAGCTTAAAGCTCCCGACCGGTGCAGTTTCTCTCCTCCGCTGCCTCGTGGTGCGCTGAGCCAGCGTGGTAAAGACAACATCAACCTGCTCCCTGCTGCTCCCTTTAGCCGAGCACAGGTAGAACGGCATGGAGTGGACCTCGGCCAAACGGCGCGCTTGCTCGACGGTCGCTGAAGCGGTGCAGGACCTCACCAGGTCGGCCTTGTTGCCCACGAGCACACGGGGCACGTCGGGTCCCAGCAAGTGCTGCTTGCACTCCTCCATCCAGAGGGGCAGGCTGCGGAACGTAGCCACGTCAGTGACGTCGAAAATGAAGACGACGGCGTGAACGTTGCGGTAGTAGTGCCGCCCCATGCTCTTCCGGAAACGCTCCTGGCCCGCCGTGTCCCACAACTGCACCTGCACAGGAAAAACGAGGTCATGTAAGCACGGGGGATGTTTTACAACACTTCTGGGATGTTTTTGTACAGATCTGGTGACACGCTGTAGCTAACACACCAACCCACCACTTCAGGGACCTGGGACGTCGTAATGCTGCTGCAACAGCGACGGACTGGCATCCCATCAAGGGAAGACTTTCGACTGTGCTCTGTGCTCTGTGTAATAGGTCCTGGACCCTTACGGCCCTGACCAGAACAAAGACGTTGTGGCAAGAAGTGAAGATCACGCAGAAACAAGGATCCTCTTCAAGTTTCATCCACAAATAGAGGAAATTGTACCGCTGCGCTTTTGGATTTTCAGCTGACAGTTGCAGTTCCATAGGGACCAGCGAGATGCCCCCTACGCCAAAAATTCCAGGGTCTTATTAATTCTACACCCACACCTCACCCTGCCCTTATCCTCAGTAACCCAAAGCAAGCCTTTATGGGTTTTGTTTTTCTAAAGAAAGCTGCAGTTTCTGTAAACATGCAAAAGGTCCCCACAATGTCAATATAAAATAATATCAGTGGGCTCACACAAACACACGTTGTGTCCTACTGTCCTTGTGGGGACTTTCCGTTGAGACACTCACTGACAAAAAATGTGATTGTAATGATGATGTATGTAAGTCATTACTATATTAGACCGAAAGACCGAAACCGAAGTTTATTGGCCAAAACAAATGAAAGGAGGCTCTAGTGGGCCTGGATACAGGATATGATACACATGATGCACAGAAATAGACTGTGGTAGCCTAGCGGTTAAGGGACTGGACTATGGACCAGAAGGTCTAGGGTTCAAATCCCACCTCTGTCACAGTTGGGTCCCTGAGCAAGGCCCTTAACCCACAATTGTTTGGACTGTAAGACTGTATGAGTTGTAAGTCGCTCTGGATGAAGATAAGGGCGCCTGCTGAATGACATTAATGTAATTTGAAGTCATTTTTTTGTCAGTCAGTTTATAACAAATATTGTAGCTAATCAATTCTGCATTAACACATAGAAATAAATATCAGGTCTTTCAAACCTTTGGTCCCCAGAGCGTCATAGAAACGTGAATATACATATACATATACACACACACACACACACACACACACACGCACTTGTTAGAAGAAGGAGGACAATTCATACCGATTGCAACAGATGTCTTTTCAGCACTGGAATTTCATTTCCTATTTTTTAAAAACCACAAACCCGTCACCCTGACAACACAGAAATAACTTCTGTTTTAAATCCCACTGCTAAAAGTACAGGGAATAACCCCGAATAACCCAGAATAACCCACTGTACTCTGTCTAATAATACAAACTATTCTGTTAGTTTTACACTTTACACTAAAAATGCATATACATGCAGATATTATGATAACCGAGGACGATTTGGTTAATTTATTTTGTTTTTATAGGTGAGAAACGTTCCTACCCGAGGACTGTTTAAGACACTAAAACTTCTGTCTGTAAAATCATTTATTCATTTATATTTTAATCGGTTTTTTTTATTTAGGGTGCTCTGTCTCAGTACTGTCTCCCAGTCCCAGTCCCAGTCCCAGTCGAGTCAAGTTGGGAATCACAAGCGGGTGCGTCAGAGGGAAAAGAGGGGTCAAGGGACTGTGCCCAAGCACTGCAGCAGAGAAACCACTGAGCCCTCTGATGGACTGACCAGCTTCTGGCCGGGTTGGGCATATGGGCATTGTGCAGGCACTGTTGGAGTCTGTGGGAGGGGAGGCCAGGTAGTGGGATCACACACAGGACACAAGGTAGGAACAGATAATCCATCACGAGACACACACTCACTGATGCGGGGACATTTTAGAGACACCAACTGACCTAATGCACATATGAAAATCAAATTAATTAATTGATTCCAAGTTTGAAGGATGAGAAACTTAATATTGCAAGTTCTTCTTTGACAATAATTATAGTTATAATAACAATAGCAAAAACAGCAACAATAAAAACGAAATCAACGACAATAAAAGCATTAACAATAATAATAATGGCAAGAACCATAAAACAAAGGCAACAAGAATCACAACAAAAAACAGCAATACTAATATAAACAACAGAAAGAACAGCAACAATATCATTATTATTGTTATTATTATTATGATTATATAAGAATAAGAAGAATGGAAAAAAAAGAAGAAAAGTTATAATGTAGAAAAACAGACCGACTGTTTATTTTTATTATATTTATTATGGCTATTATCATGTGTATTTGTATTATCACTTTATTTAAACCTGAGCAAAATGTTTAGACAAATCTAATGACTTAATATTCTACAATAATAATAATATGAAGAAGAAGTAGAGTAATTATTATTAATACTATTATTAGCATCAGTAGTAGTGTTCTCGCTTTTTTTTAACGTAAGCAACGTGTTTAGATAAATCCCATTACTCAGTAATCTACAATAACAATAAAATAGCCACCTATAAATATAAATCATCAAATCATAAACGATCAAAACCAATAGATCCAACGCCCAGGAATCCTGAACAGATTCTGTTAGTGTAATGGGACGGTTTTAATCTGGCTTTTTAGTCGGATCTGATTTCAGTTTCGTACTTGGTGTCTGATGTCTCGAGTGTAAAAGAGTGTAGAAGATCAGAGATCAGTACCTTGATCTTCTCTCCATCCAGCTCCAGCAGAGTTTCTCTGAAGTCTACGCCGATGGTGGAGTGAGTATGAGCGGGGAAGTGGCCGGTGCAGAAGCGCTGAGTCAGGCTGCTCTTCCCGACCCCCGAATCCCCCAGCACGATGATTTTACAGGTACGACAGAGAACCCGACCCGAGATCTTACATGGATCCATCAGAGCAGCTTCAACCCTGCAAACCGTTACGATGCTCGATCAAAACTGATTATCGTATCATCACAGGAAAGCTCGTGCGTCTCTATTTCAGTCCCGCCCGTTTAGCGGGCCGATCCCGTTTCATTTTGTCCCTCCCGCCACGGAGGAAAGATTCACCCAGTCCGAATCTAAAGCTACCATTTCTGCTTCAACTCCTCAAAAAGGGGGCCTGATACCCACCAAAATCATGACACGACACATTCTGCTTTAATTTAGTACCACCACCACAGTGACAGGTGGAGGAAAAAGTATGTGAACCTCGTAGCTTCTCCAAGATCCAGGTCTGTCCAGAAAATGCCAAACAAAACAGACACGATGACCAGCAAACACACTTTGGTCTCTACAAGCCCATAACTACTGGTTTGGGTCAAGTGATCAGGTGGGACAGTGGTCTAATACACTAGCTGAGTACCGAAAGGACCCGAGTTAGAAACCCAGCAATGTCTGTCTTAGATGATGCCGGTCAATGAGGTCATCCACCAGAGAAGAAACTGTCACCCTTTCCTAGCCCTTCAATAGACTGACCGGTGTCCGTCTTTCTAGAAAGGCCTCATATGGGCAGCTGCACTGGCACAGCTGAGACATTACTAGACAATGGACCACAAGGTCCAGGGTTCGAGTCCCGTCACTGCCAAGGTGCCACAGTGGGTATGACAAGCCAGTCAAGACTGCCAGCTGATGTCCTGGGCCAAGTTCTGTTGAGAGTCTAGGCCTTCATATGGGGCAGATCAGATACGCGTTTCAGAAGATGTTCAGGCAGAGCTCAAGGTGGTTCCCTGGCCTCCAAATTCCCCAGGCCACAACCCAATCAAGCATCTGTGGGACATGCTGGAATAACACGTCCAGTACGCCCAAAAAGCTCCACCTCTCAACTTGCCAGACTCGTAAAGGTTTTGTAATGTCTCTGTGCCAAGGTACTATCATTTTTGGCAGCTTTGATCTCTTACACCGCTCAGTTAAAGCACTAAACATCCTGGTCTGTAGCAAAGGTGAGGTCACAGACCCGAGTACACCCCAATCACAGGCCTAAATCACATGTTGACTATTCAGGATTAGAACTAATGCAGCAGTGGGGGGCAAAAAGGCAGCTGCTCAAAATTTGAAGATCACGTTTCTAAAGGCCTGGAGTAAATCCCACAAGGAGGTTAACCGATCTCTGCAATGGACTGGTGCCCTGTTTAGGGTGCATCCCTAACCAGAAGTAGGGTCTGGAGCCTCCTCTGTGACCCTGACCAGGGATGAGTGAGGGTAAATAAGATCAATCGCTTCCATACAATAAAACAACCCAAAGCAACGGATTTCCCAAGGGACTCAACACTGCCCCATGTGGCCACACGACGTCCTTACCGGATATGGAAACGCACAAACTTTAGACACCTGATAGGTTTTGAGACCATTTATTATTGTATTGCTTTTTTTTTTTTTATTTGGTACCCCTTCAGTGAAAAGGAGGACAAAATGTGCACAGCTGAAAACGTAAGATGCTTTTAATGAGCTGGATCAGAAACAAGTAGTCTGCGTGTTTCTGGGACAACGGGAAAGAAATGCTACCCAAAACCTCACGAATACAAACACAAACATTCATATGGCTGTGTTAGATCCAGAAGGAGCACGTTCTGCTTTACAGCCCGATACCGAAGCGTAGCGTCACACAGGCGGATCCAGGCGCTTTATTTGAGCAGGCCTTCTAGATTTAGCATAGCAATACAAACTTTATTGTAGTTCTGAATCCATACAAAGTTTTACGCAGTACATCTCGAGTCCACCCCACCCCCCTTAAAAACGGCAGCGCCAACAAGGCGGCTCAATTCCGCAAGGCGTCTCTGGAAGAACCTCGAGCTTAAAAACGATCCTCGCCCCCCTCCGACCTCGACCGGTGCGAACGGCAAAGTAAAGTCAACAAACCGAAATGTACAAAGACTGGTACCAAATTCTCGCTCGTCGTCCTTAAGTTCTTTTTTTTTTTTTATTACAAAAGAAATCCATTATCATACAACAAAGTCATTCCACACAGTAACCAAAACGGGCCGAGAGAGAGCGGTCCAAGCGAGAGAGGAGAGAGAGCAAAGGTTAACCGTTTCGGGGTTTGTTATGAAACTCCTCAAATTGCTCAGCATGTTCAGGTTAATCTCCGCGCGGATCCCACACATTGCTAACAGTTAAAGTGTTAGTTCCATTGCTTGTTTTTTGAGCGCCAACATTTCAGGAATAGATTTGTGACCCAACGAGAACCGCAGCGACCTTACACTGAAGTCTTATTCAGTCCAAAAACTAACTCTAGACGCCCATTTTCCCAATTATTTCCACAGACAGGCGCACTGCCTTCATCAGCTACAGGCGAGTCCCGTCACGTTTGTCTGGTGGCCAAGAAAAAATAAACAGAAATCGGATCAAATGAGGAGGACTTTTAGGAGAAGGGCGCACATTTCAGCCAAGCCTGACGAGTACGGACGTCGACTGCGATACGGCTGACGTAAAGCGGCGTCGCAGCACCGTGGTGTTTAACTAAAGAAACGGGAAACAAGAGGAAGGATTCCATGACACGGCAGCGACGTGAGCGCAGAGTCATAACGGTTTTTTTTGGGGGGGGGGGAAAGAAGCAAGAAACTGATACCTGAAGTGAAGCTAGACCGAAACCGAAAAAAGTTAACCAAGGTCAGCATTAATAAAAAATAAAAATGAAATAAAAAAATGGACCGGTATTAGTCAGAGTCAGAAACTGAAGGGATTGCTTTCTCCTGAAATTACATTTTAACCATTACAAACCGATGGCAGCATTCAGTGGGAAGCAAAAACTCTAGCTCTGAACTGGTGGAAACGTCAGTTTCTGAGGGAGGGGTACGAAACGGGATGATTTGCTCTTCTGAGACACGTCCAAGGTGAGTCTAGAACTAATATGGTGCTCAAGACTATGTCTGGAATTGGAACTAATCCTTATAAAGCAGGATTTCCCTCTTTAGCCAGGTGACTCGAGTCCAAAATTAAGCCCTGTCCTTGGGAAGCCAGCAGAGGGGCGTTCCTATTGGACAGTCCTCATCTTTGGGCTCATGTTATCTGGCTAACGGAGAAATCCTGCTCTGTGAAATCCCCCCACAGACGTAGAGTTTAAGGTCACATCAGCATTAATGGCAAGGTTATAACCGCACTCGTCAGACGCCATCGCAGTTTAGAGCGACCCATTTACCCGAGGTCCGTCTTTGGGACGTGGGAGGAAGCCAGAGTACCCAGAGTAAGCCCATGCAAACGCCTCTCTAGGATCTAAGCGGGGATCCTCTGGAGCTGCGCGACAGGAGGGAAGGCTGAATGTTGGAGAAATCGGTACCAACGCCATCATCGGAAGGGTCTGTGGGTGAATCTGTACCACAGCTCTCAAACGGGCGGGGCAAAGGCGGAGCAAGGCTGTCATTCAGAACCTCCTAAACCCTACTGATCCTCGCTCTACAATCTAGCAATGACAAACCCATCGTTCTGTGGTTTCTAGGGCTGTTCTGGCATTTTTATGGCCTGGTCCGGCTCGCTAATACTAACATTCGACTACAGTTGCGCCTGGACTTTGTGGGTACTGTGGGGTCAGGGCCGGGTCAGGGCCGGGTCGGGGCCGGGCTAAAGCTGAGCGAGAGATTAGACTGAAAATGCTGAATCCTTTCAGGTAAGGAGAAGCTCCCGTAATCTGTTGGCACGACTCGTCACGTCCTTCGTGCCCTCATCGCCCGCCCCTCATGCCAAAAAACCCGCCCCGTTCCGTTCCGTTCCAGCAATCCACACCTCGGCGCGTTCTCATGCCGACACAAAAGCACGACTCGGCGCCGCAGACGCTCGGCTCGTTTTTATGCCACTTTTATTTTTCCATATAAATTACTCTTTAAAACAGAGGGGGAAACGCGGGGTCTGTCTGAGTGAGTGAGTGAGTGAGTGAGTGAGTGAGTGAGCGAGCTCGGGTGCTTGCCTATTGAAATCGCCTTTTATTTTGCGCTTAACTGACCTCGCCGCCGTCAGACACGGTTCACACAGGGTGCTTGCTTCTCGTCTAGGCTTTTCAGTTAGAGAGTAGTCATCAGCAAATTAAAAAAAAAAAAACCAAAACAAACAAAAAAAAAGAACCAAAAAAAAACTAAAATGGCCATTTTATTCTCCTCTTTTCCTCCCCCAATCCCTCTTCTTCATCCTCCTCCTCCTCCTCCTCTTCCTCCTCCTCCTCTCCGGTCACCCTGGTCACCTCTGGTCCTGATCGAGATCTCAGGGGGTGGAGAGAATGCGGAAAGTTCAGCACGGAAACCCGTCGTTTCAAACTGCGCTCTCAGCCCCTCGCCCTCCCTCCTTGTCCACCTCCTTCCCCTCCCCCCCCTCCCTCCCTCCCTCCCTCCCTCAGCCCCACCCCCTTCCAGGTGTTCACATGTCATTGGCTAGCTCTTCGGTTTCCGTGGAGAGGTCCCCGTTGACGGCGATCTTTGTGTTCTCCTCGTAGCCGGGGGGCATGAAGGCCAGCGTGTACGGGTAGAGCCTGTGACACTCGGCCCGGTACGACTCGGCCGTATCCGCGGCGTCTCCGAGGCGGCCGTCACGCAGGCTCTCCAGCACGTCGGTGCAGATCTGTACGTGGAGAACACAGCGACAGCATGGCGACGTTAGACCACAACGGCAGCTTTGTGAAAGACGCACGAGCAGGCAGGGGTGACGGTGAAAAAGAAAAGCGCCTTCCTAAACAGAAAAACAGACCTCTACCTGCACCCACCACTTTCCTTCCATCGGCTTTTAGATTTTAAACAACGCAAACCAAAAACGAACACCACCGCCGCCGCCGTGTTCACACAGCCGTGTTACTCTGTGTTGTGCTGGTAGGAGTGGATCGGACACGGCAGTGCTGCTGGAGCTTTTACGCGCCGCAGTGCCACTGCTGGACTGGAAATGGCCATAAATATCCAGCCGCCGGCATCCTGTGAGCGCTGCTGACGAACAAACAGCTCCCGTCTCTCCTGCCTTTCAAAACTCCAGCAGCACTGCTGCATCCGATCCACTCGTACCAGCACAACACACAAACACACCACCACCACCACCACCACCACCTCAGAGTCAAGGCAGTGCCGAGAACGATCCACCACCCAAACAGGACCTGATTTTTTTTTTTTTGTCTTATGCTTTGCACTGCTACGACGTGATTGGCTGATCAGATGAAGCAGGTGCACTCAAACCGGTTCCTAATCAAGTGCTCCGTGAGCGCGTAGTGTCCGAATTCAGCATCGTGGTGCATTTTGAACTTAAATGTGACTTAATATTTTATTTTTACACCTGGAAATCACACAGGACAAGTTCGAACTTGTGACTCGTTGAATCAAAGTTACGCAAACACCACATGCTTTCTGTCGCAAGGAGACGCCGACAACAACACTGAAGTCGTACCCGGGGAAACCGTACGCTGTCAGAAGCGACCTTGCGACTGAACGCTCCCGACACGTCTTAAAAAGACTTAACCTTTTGATCTTGAGGCTCTTTTGAATACAAAAGTCGCAAGGCGAGTCGTTCCGCATCTCCACGACGAAACGATGATCGCCTTAGACGCTGCAAGGTGTACGATACGCTCAGAGTTTATTACGATAAACAATCCGCATTTTACCACAATAACGATTCTGCCATATAAGCGCATCATAACCTAAGGATTTCCCCTACCAGAAAGTCCCTTTCAATTCGAGTTCCCGGTTTTAAATCACAACATTATACGGGTATTGGTTGATAGAAGATGAAAACGTCTGAGATTTGCTAGTCCTGCAGCCTAAACGTCACCACAGTACACACACTGCACTTGTAACTGAGTAATAGTGGGAACTTTGACTCGCTTGTAAACAAGTATTTCACAGATCCTGAACTTCCCCTAAAATTCATACCAACCCGACCCGAATATCACCAACTTAGCACTTTATACCCATTAGCCGTCTCTCAGGTCTACTGGAAATGGACCGGACTAATAAAAGTACAGCCAAACGTGCCTTTTATCAACGTCTACTTGCTTTAACGAGCTACGTTGGATGACGCACTGGAAACATCTGGAAACAAATGATAAAAAGGGTTCGCATGCTTATGTTACCTGCCATAACAGAACTTATAAAACACTTTGTATAAAGTACAAGTCCTGTACTCTCTGCCCAGCACTACATGTGCCGTATCGGCTTTATTTATATGCACATGGAGCGTTAAGGTCGCAGGTCCAAATCGTGACACTGCCAGGCTGCCACTGTTGGGCCCCTGAGCTAGACGTTTAAACTACAGCTGATCAGAAAACAACAGTCGTATTAAATAAGAAAAACACTAGTTTGGCTCTTTGGTTCCGATTCGCTTTCAAAACCCTAAAACCAAGCACCATGATAAAAAAATATATATATATAATAATAGTTATAACAGGTTTCTACGAACACATTTTGTTCAAATATTGTTTGTGATTAGCGCAAAACACGTTGGCCTTGTCACACCAATATTTACAAAAAACATACATATAACCCATATTGACGCCGTCACGCTCCAACTGACGGACTGCGGCGCTGCATAAAATGACCAATCGGAGCTCGGTTGCCGGGCAGAACGGCTCACCCTGCTAACAGCAGAGCACAAGAGCTTATATACGGCTCAGAAAAATTAGAAATATGGGGACGTTCCAATTTTTTGTGAGCAGACTGTGCAGGATGAGCAACAGGCTGACTATAAAAACTTTAAAACTTTTAAAGAAAATGTGGTTTTATGAAGCCGAAAGGCTGGAAAACGACGATGATGATAAAGTTCCCAGGGACTCAAAGGAACGGTTTTTATTGTTTATCTAAGAGCATTTCAGTCTGTTCAAAACACACAAACGATTAAACGACGCGTCTATACCTATAGATTTGTTTCACCAATATGGAATCAATCAAGCAGAATCAGATCAAATGCAACAGATATTCGACCCTGATAAACTCTTCATACGGATTATCCCTGCTTAGAATAATCTACTACATTCTCGGCGAGACTCGGCGTTACCTGAATGCTTCTGTTATTAAGTGATTCATCCAGTGCTGTCGCGAGCTCCACTGCTTTCTTCTGTGCTGGGCTGCCCAAGTAGAACATGCTTTTGGCAGCTTTAAAGGAAAGACAAACAAAGGCACGAGGTTAGTCCGGCATGGATTATGTATTATTCTGTTATATTTCTAAACGATCGAAACGTTGGGACTATACCTGCTAGTCGGTGAGGGATGGAGCCCGAGTGCTTGCTAAGGAAGGCCTGGTTGAAGCTCTCGGCATTGCTGTCACCGAACAACCGTGAGATCTCCTGCTTGAGAACTGTGCGGACAGGGTCAGCCAAGTCTTTAGCCTCCGAAACTGAACAGAAGGGAGAAAAGGTCACATTACAGCCAGCCAATTAGTAAGGGAACGAGAACGGAGGGAACCGGGTCCAAAACGGCAGCGTACCTCTTTTAAAGAAGCGCACGAGACACTGGTGAAGCCACGGATTATCCTGGTCTATAGCAAAGGCCCTCTTTACTGACTGCAACATCAGCAGGAACTTGTCTGCGAAACAAAACGGACGTTCAGGAATCACCAGAAATAATAATAATAATAATAATAATAATAATAATAATAATAATGCATTCTGAAACAACCTGCAACACTGTACAAGTGGTTCATTTTATTCTTCATTAAACATTGATTAATTACGTACAAACTAATCATGTGTAACGTCTTGCTAAATAATCATCTTTGTCTAATCAGCTAAGGCTGGGGTGTCCAATGTCAGGCCCTAGGGCCAAAGGCGGCCCGTGGACAGACACCACTTCAGAATATACACTGCTCACAAAATTAGGGGATACGTCATTTTTTATTATTATTTTTTTTTATCATTTTTGTGAGCATCATATTATCAGTGGGCGACCACCATGGTGCATTTTTTCTTTTGGCCTGACGGTGGCAGCACTACGCGAATGTCTTAAACAGGAACTTGTTACGTATTTATTTTTGTATTTATTCGATTATATGCATAGCAACTGAGCATTAACTGTCAATGTACACAAAAAACACACGTTTTAAATACGCAGACGTGGCCATAAAGGTTTTGAGGAAAACGTTCAGACTAAATCATCTGCAGTAAATTGCGCTATTGTTTCACAAATGAACTTCAGTAGTTCAATAACTAACAGATATCTGTATGTTTGTGTTTTTTCATTTTTTTTTGTTATGAATGAGTTTCTGAACAGACAGATTCTTATGCTTTTAGGAATTTTTATATGCTCCAATCTGGGCCCATTGGAAAAATGTTGGGACACCCCTGGAGGACTAAAGACTTTAAGGAAAGATCAATTAAAGTTAAAGATAAGTACATTTAAACCAGACACTGATTTATACAGATAAACCAGAAAAACACCCAGTGCATGTAGTTCTTTTAAAAAAAAGCATTTTTCCATTGCTTTTTGTGCATGGTGTTTAGTGTGTAAAGGCCTTTTGACTCTCAAACACCTGAGCAATTAAAGAACAACACAGAAAGAGAGAGAGAGAGAGAGAGAGAGAGAGAGAAAGAAAAAGAAAGAGAGAGAGAGAGAGCGCAAGAGAGAGCAAGAAGGAGAAAGAGAGAGAGAGAGAGAGAGAGAGAGAGAGAGAGAGAGAGAGAGAGAGAGAGAGAGAGAGAGAGAGAGA
>JAUZST010031365.1:0-29090 GCA_034779995.1 Parotocinclus haroldoi | reverse complement strand
CATGTTGTCAATTGACCTAATTAGTGTTAATTGGTCTTCCAGCTGTTCGTTATATGCTCAATTTCCTTTTTCCAGCCCCTTATTGCTACTTGTCCCAACTTTTTTGGGATTTGTTGACACTGTAAAATTTTGAAGCAACATATTTTTCCTTTAAAATGTTACATTTATTTAGATTAAACTTTTGATCTGTCATCTATGTTCTATTACGAATCTGTAGAATCTGTATATATGTACATATATATATAGTTGACAAACAGACGTGCACTCAAGGTGAGAGGGTGTGAGATAGAGAGAGAGAGAGAGAGAGAGAGAGATAATACCTGGAATTTCTGCATGACTGCATTGCTGCTGTTTGTCAACTTCGCTACAGATACAGAAAGGAGAAGAGATTTTCCCTCGTCTTTCCCCATACTGTATCGTTCTACTCGTATGAGGGAAACACCTGCCATTTTTAACAGCTGTTGTTGTGTTCCTCTCTGAGCTCAGATTAACCCTTGACTCACGTCCTGTTCATTAAGCCATTTGTGTGCTCAGCCTAGGAGATATGCACAAGATGCTTAACTACCCAAGTGGGCTAATGGCTGAACACAGCTGCCTGAGTGGAGAGTGAGTTCATTATCTGAGTCAGCTCCATAACTAATTAAGATGACCTTGAATCAGCATATAAGAAAACCTTGTAAACAATTCAGACTCATTCATTGCTCAAAATGGCATAGATTAGTGGTTCTTAGTCTTTCAGTAAATTTGGACCCCTCCACATATAAACCCTTTAGAATTTGAACAATGCATTTTCATTCAGGTGCCAGAATAATTTTGAAGAAAAACAATCTATTACAATCTTTTTTATGAAGAATGCAAACTGTTGATTAGAAAAATATGTAGTAACAAAAAACTATACTAACTATATATACTAATGAATACTTTTGATATTATTTTATTTATTTCAGTGAAATAAGTAAAATAAGTAACATATATAACCTAGTGTGTGATACCCTAGTGGTTAAGGAACGGGACTAAGGAGGGCCAAGCTGCCACTATTGGGTCCTTGAGTCTGACCCTTAACCGACAATTGCTTGGGCAGTAAGAATGGATTAATTGTAAGTTGCTCTGAAGAAGGGTGCCTGCTAATGTCAACGTGTTGCTTTCACCTCAACAATGAATGTATTTAAGTGATGTTCTGCTGAGGATGGTGCAGTTTCTGAGGGGATCATATTTGAGAATAATGTATAGCGACTAAGGCGACATATAGAATCTCTAGGAAAACTATAGAATTGTAATATAAAACTGTATTAAACATATTGTTTACTCCTGTTCCTTATGTTTTGAATATACAGCATGATAGGTTCTGAATAGAAATAAAGTTAAAATAAGAAACCCATTCATAAACCCCTTGGAACCACCAATGCGGTTTTTTTTGCTTGTTTTGTTTTTACTTTGACTTTTATATTAAATTATTAATGTAGTAGTGGTATGCTTTTAAGAAAAGGTACAGACACTTAGTAGTCTACATGAAGGATTCACGCAAAGAATTAAATCTCAATTTTCTTAATTTACAATGATCATATAAGAGAGCATTTTGAATGGCTAAAGTCAGTGAAATGTGTTGCTTTATTTTTTTATTTGCTTGAACACATCTTTGTTTTAGAGCATGTGCGAAGGGCTGATATTTATTCAACACCTTATGGACTCTTCCTATTGAAATAATTCTACGCATGTTTCTTGGAAGTTGTACATACGCAACTGACTTAATAACAACTGACGAACATTTGCTATTGTTCTTAAAGGTGTTGGGACGAGAGATGATGTCATTGCCATAAACTACTGTATTGAAAGAAAGGCCTGGAGATCACTGAATGCCAAAGATAGGAAGGACGAAGGCCAGAATGACTCTTGAATAGAGCGAGGAGCTGGTGGCTTGTCCTTTGAGTCATGACCTTTGTTCTGTTCAAAGGGGCTTGTATTCTCTTTTTTTCCTATTATGACAATCACCATGGGAATTGCCTTGTACAAGAATGGACTCTATCCTACTAACTTTCTTTTCTGTGAAGATCCTCTGTCATTAGCTCGTCATAAGAAGGTTCTCATACAGTTTCCACAAAATGAAGGAGTTAAGCATAATTGCCCACCCATTTTCAACAATTTTATTGGGCAAAAGCAAAGAATGAACGACTTAATCTTAATCATAACACGTCTAATGCACTTAATCAATCTTAGCAAATAATATCTATAAGCTGGGGTCTGAATAAAATAATTCAGATCACAACCCAGACCCCAGGTTACAATGCTTTTCTAAATAAAGAGCATTGTCAGCTTAAAAGTTTACTAATTCCTTTCATCTATAAGTGAATTTTGTCTCAGACATTTAAGGAAAAGTTAATATGCATACACTGTGGTAGTTGAGCCACTTGAATAAGAATCTAGATCAGGTTACTGGCCTTGCACTACAAATTGATTTGTAAAGGAATAACCAGTATACAATTTCATGAGCTGAACCCAAGACTGACAGGTTTCTAAGAAGTTTCAGCTCACTAGAGTTTGTTATTAATTTCTAACTATGCTCTTGTATATCAAACTATGGATGACTAAATGCTTACTGAACAAACGACACATTTTATCGTTGCATTCGGTGTAACACATTATGTATTATTTATATATATAATACATTTACAGTTGAATTATAAAAAGGATGCCTTTGTTTAGTTAACGAATGTGTGAGATATGCTTGTACAGAGCAGTGATGATTCAGTGATCATAGTCCTGGCCTGTTTACTGGTTGGTTAATGGTAATCAGGTAAATCAACTTGGTATTGGCCTTTTAAGATATTATATAATATATAATATTGTAAAGCTGCTTTGAGACAAAGTACCAGTGTTATATATATAAATTTGAATTGAACTGAATTGAATTGAATTAAATTAAATTGAATTGAATTGAATCGAATCGAGAGAGTCCTCAGTGGGCCGCTTCACTTTTGTGCCAGTCACAAAAAAAATCACATCCAATTTCATCTACTTTTACACATTCGCAGGCATAAGAGAAGAAAGCTGCCAAATATGCCAAGTTCACATAGATTTTTTTTTCAAGACAGACAGAAGTGGCAGTTGTAGGGCTAATGTGCTAAGAGAATCTGGATCTTATTAACGAATTGATTCTATCTGCTTTCAAATAGCTCTTCATTTTAGCACAGTTTATTTAATATTTTGACATATCACTCAGCTTATTAAGTGTTAGTGTACTCAGCCTTGTCCTTCGTTAAAAAAGACTAAATGCGTAAGCATCATGTAGATACACGTATTAAACATTTTATACTGAATGTTGAAGACAAATACTGAATATACTGAATTTGCTGAATACTGCACAGAAAGTGTGAATATGGTATACAAAGAATATCACATGGTAGCTATATGAAAATGATCAAAATTGAATATGAAAACTTTCCTGGACCCCTCTACATGTGTTTGGGCTAAGCCCCCAATCTCATCTTACACTAGAAACGCCCTTGGTTTGTACAGTTGTACTTTATTACGTGTATTATCTGTTTTATAGGTCTACCAAGTTAGTTAATCTCACTTAGCTTTTGCATTTCATTCTCATTATTATTATTGACTTGGCAGTATGTGGTTTTCTCGGTGATGTTCTTGAATAATGTTCAATTATTCTTATGCAATCAAGTTATCTGTTATGGTGCATTAGGTCATAGTGACCACAGGTTTTATACTAAAACCCAAAAAACTAAACCCTCCTTTGTGAAGTACAATGCAGGAACAACCCATCATAGGGCACATACACTCATACACAAATTCACACACTAAGGGCACTTTTGGAAACACCAGTTAACCTAACATGCATGTCTTTGGAATGCGAGGATACCAGAGAACCAACACAAGCACAGTGAGGACATGCAGGTTTCACACAGGCAGAGCCCAGTGTTGGGGTTGATCCAATGGTCTCAGAGCTGTAGGGCAGCAGTGCTAACCACTGCACCACCATGCTGACCACTACTGCTACATTTGTTTCTAAATAAACTATAGAAAGGAATGTTTTATGTAATAGTCCATCATTTTTGTACTTTTCAGGTTGCAGTTCAACATATTTTTATGGGTTTTAGAATGTGACTTTAAAGTAAAGTAATGAGTAATGAGATTACATTCTCCAGGAAGTAATGTGTGAAGTAATCCCATTGCAATTTCAGTTAAGTAATGAGTAATCAGTAATGGATTAGGTTTATTGAGTAACTGCCCCAATACTGCTCAGGACTGACATTAGGTTAGTTAAGGTTATTAATAATAAACTGTAATAATATAATATATAATTTAAAAAAAATAAATAAATAAAAAAACGCCTCAAACAGAGACACTAAGTTCAACACTAAGTTTGACAGTATAAACAACATTTTTATAGCAATTATCAGTTGCTCTTACATTTATCAGATTACTTACATTTTAATATGATCTTCAGTATACAGTTTAAGTAAGTTCAGCTTAAGGGCTCAAAATTATAAGGTTAGAGCTAGAATTGGAACCCAATCTTGCTTTCTGGTTAATAATCCAGTACCTTATCCACTGTGCCACCATTGCATAAAGAAATCACTTGTTTTTCCCTTAGTGGGAATCGAACCTGGGCCACAGTGGCAAGAGAGCAGCATACTAGCCACTCCAGCTTGTCCAGCTTGTGAAGTGTGCAGCTACTCAATCATGGAAACCACGATCATGAAGCTCTCAGAGAAAAAATAATACTGTGCTGACATTGCATCCTGTGATGCTCAGTGTCATGTCAGGCACAGAGTCAGGAAGACAAAGGTTTATTAAGGTAACGCACACAAACAAAACAACATACCAAAGATGAAGAAAAGGTGTGATGTGGTAAGGAGAGAGCTGGCACGCTGTGGTATGTAGGTCAGGCAGTGAGATTAGTTTAAATAATCACACAGAGGTATGAGGGAATTACTCATAAATGTGAAATCTCATCATGAGAGCAACATAGACAGGGATATAATAAGGCAAACTAACAAAAGTAAGGTAAAAAAAAAAAAACCGGTAACAAGTATGTGAAGCAGGAAAAGGGCAAATCAGAATGAAGATGGGTGGGATCATGAGGTATGAGGCATAGCACTCAGCCGAAAGTGATGCAACACTTTTTACACTACAAATATTTGTCAGATTCTGTGATTTAGTGAAGCTTTTAGCAGAACTGTATACAATTATACTAATCAAGTCATTATAGGGGCTTGTGGTGGCCTTCATGTTAAGATACTGGACCATCCACCAGACAGTTCACATTTCATGACCTTTGTCAGGTCAACTCACAAATGCTTGGAATGTAAGAATCAGATTGAACTTATCTTGGATAATAGTCTTTGCTGAATGGCTAAATGTAAATTTATAAGCCTTTTAAAAATAGGTACCGGTGCATAAGGTATTGTGCATACTTCGAAGTAACGTCTGTCTTAACCAGTTTCAGGTGAGTTTGCAATGATTGTTTCTCAGCTTTCCATATTCCTCCTGCAGCTATTAATGCAGAAAAAAATGAAATATTAGCTTGATTCATACCAATTGGATGACGAGGTCTAGTGAAAATATTAAAGGGAGTGCAGACATTAAGATCAAAAGCATTAATAATATACACCCGAGCTCTCAACTATCAATTTAGAGATCATCCTAAAGTCCTAAAATGTCAGCTTACTTGGTTAGATCAAAAACCTAGAGGATACACATCTCAGCACCATTCTTTAAGAAGATCATTTATGTCCTTTTTGTCTCTGTGTGTCTGAACATACTTAAGATAATATTTCATTTACAGCAGCACCCTCGTTACAAATTTTTAAACATATTATCAGGAAAAAAAACAATGACATTCAAAACTAAGATCATGACTAATTAGAGCTAGAATTTCAGTTTAGGGCATAAACACTAAAATGAATAAATCAAGTAATGTATAGTTACATTAAAAAAACAGTGCCTGTTAAACACAGTTCATTGTTTTGCTTTCATAAAGTATACAAATGTTTAATGCAAAGTATATCAACATCTGGAATAAAACTTTACATTTCTAAGAATCAAAATCACAGCACAAATGTCTCGATATTCAAGCACCAAGAACAAAAATGGTGAAAGCGTAATCAAGTATCAAAGTATAACCAGAAATAGCAAAATTCCACTTAGATTGTTCATGAATGAACAATTTGAATGAAAAAAATGTCAATGCATCTTGAAATAAACAATCAATAGTGTACACACACATTCTGCCTTTAATCAGCATCAACATGTGTCAAGCTGCCTCACTCCTATACATAAAAAGGCAAAACATTTAAGAAGCCAGCTTTGATTTAAAAAAATGGTCGTCCACTCAGCAATATGATCTGAATGATTACTTTAAACAAAGATAACATAGCTTATATAATCCTTTTTTGTGAATTTAGTTATAACATCATCGTTATGTATTCTGAGTTCTAGAATTGCTTTGATGAAATTAACACCAGTGGGTCATTTTGTTTCAGTTATTCATCTAGGACTACCAGGGTTGGTCTCAAACATTAGCAATTGGTTACTCCTGAAAAATAAGTCTTTTCAATATTCCAGCAAAATGCAAAACCATTTACTTTTAAATATACTTTATTATTAAAAATAATAATAGTAATAATAAAAGTACTGACATGTATTATGGATAGAGAGTTAAATTACTGTTTTTTGTTTCATTTCTTCTCCTAAACTTCCCACTGTAGTACAAAAACCAAAAGCGTTGCTGAAATTCCGTTCATAAAGCTTTAAATTAAACAATAATTATAAATAAATATATCTCCTTCTGAAGGCTATGACCAGCATTGTGTTCTTGTCTATACTGATTTCACTACAGTTCTACTTATTTGATTACACATTTTTATGATTTCGCTTTAAAAGTAATGAATAACAAAAGTATAGCAGTCATTCACAATTAATCTCAGTCCCCTGTTTTTCTTCAGATTCTCTTTACATCACTCATATGCAGTACATCACTCATATACAGCATCATCTTAAAACTACAGGGAGAAAATATCTATCTATACGAGATTAATGTTTCAATTAATGATACACCTCTACTAACCTTATCCTCATTAACCTAATGGAACTCTTTTGACTTTAGATTTTATATTTTCAAAATGAAGTCGCACATTTCCCCACAAGGTAAGGAAATGTCAGATACATCTATTCATGTGGTCCCCACAATGATATATGAGCCTGACCTAACACACACACACACACACTCACACACACTCACACACCCCCAGTTGGTTATCAAATGTACTTCCTTCTAATGCATAACATCAGCTTTTGTGTAATTCTGTTGATTTTTTGTAAAAGAAAATAATAATATAATTTAAAAAAACATTATTCTTTTTTGCCAATGCCACTTTTGCTTTTGCCAAATGTGTGGGTGGCCTCTCCAAATGTCATGGTTTTAGTCATTAGTGGGAGTGTACTGATTGGCTAATCTATTGTTCAGTTGTTACGTTATCTCAATAATTATTTACCCAATTTAATCTTATTCATGTAGTTTTATTGGCATTGTTTTTTTTTTCCGAATGACTAAGAATCCGTTCCAAATGCAATTCAGGTCAAATGGGGTGTGGGAGTTGGCAGACAGCACAACACATACACTTTCCCTTTGGAAAAGAAGACAGGTGGGAAGGGCACGCACAAGCGTGTACACTTGTGCAGACACACACATGTACACACACACACACACACACACACACACACAGCAGTTTCATCATCATGGATTATTTTTCCCTGATCAAGATGTTTTATGGTGTAGTCAAAAGCACAATTGTTTCCAGGTAAACATACCCACAAATATCTTCCAACAGACGGGCAAGGGTGTGATTATTTAAAATCTAGGGTCTCAATAATGACTCTATAAAATAAAATAAAATAAATATTTTAAAAAGTATAATTAACTAATTCATTATCTTAACCTAGTCAAGGTCACAGTAGAGCTGGTAACATACTTGTCACACAGGGTGCATCCATTGTAGGCGCACACACACACACACACTTATATACACATTCACATACTAAGGGCATTTTGGAAACACCAGTGAACTTAACATGGCGTTCTTGTTTTTTAACATGGCATGAAACCAGAGTGCCCAGAGAAAACCCACACATGGTGAGGACACGCAGACTCCCAGGGTTGAGATCGAGCTAGATATCAGAGGTGTGAGGCTGCAGTGCTAACCACTGCACCACTGTGCTGCCTATTAACTACTTGTTATTGTCCTACAATCTTAGAAGTTTAAGGACTAATTCTAAAGTTCTGATTCTACAAAATGTTCAGTCATCTGGGAAAAAAAACAAGTTAAATCTAATAAAGCAATGACAGGAACTTATTGGTAACATCACAAGCTGAGATGAATAAAGTTGTGATTGATAGTTGGTTAATCCATGGGTATCAGTAGCCAAACAGAATAACAGGACACAGTACATTTCCACAGACATCACATCTGCTCATCAGCAATGCTAAATGACAAAGGAAGTTTCTGTCAGCCATATATCTATTGGTCCATGTCCTTACCTATTATTTAAATCTCACTTGGGAGTTTGAGAGATTCTGCAAGTGTGGGCGCATTTCCAGCCATAAGGACTGTGCAGGTGTAGAAGCAGCCTGGCTTGTTCCACTGCAGGTTCACCAATTAGCCATGCTCCAATACCGTCTCGGTCAGAGGCCAGCGAGCCTGCTTTACTCACCCTTCATCATTCTGTTTCACTACACCACAGTGTAGCAGACATGGACATGCAGTTGCCAAGACATTTATCTGCCTTTGAATAAATGTGTCATTTTTCTATCATTCCTCACAGAAGGAACTAGTTGTAGCAGCACTTCACAGGGGATTTGCCAGAACAGATGAATGATCATGCTGTGCAAAAAAAATAAACCCCACAAAACAAAACCATCCTATTTGAAGTCATCGTGTCGAACCATAAGGCCATCAGAAAAGACAGCAGCTACCATATGTAAACAAACTGAAGATTAGTAGCACTCATCAGATTTTGGGGTTCAAAGGCGGTGTTGAAGATCAACATCCACAAAAGAGGGATGAAAGAGGTGCAGGATGCCACTGAATGGAAGAATAATCACCTACCTGAAAGCCAACTTTCTGTCAGATGTGGGACGTGCGGGCTAGTTTGTGTCCTCCAGCGTCCCACATTATCACACCTGAGCTTGTCAACATCAATGGCATGTATGTTTAGGATGACAAGAGTAAGGAAGCTAAATAAGGGACATTATGGTCAGTCAAATGGGGAATCAGTGCAGGTTCAAAGCACTTCATGCTAGTACTGAATTAGTGGTTAACTTTTGAGGTAAAGTTTACATCTGTGCTGTTTGTGCTCCCCGAAATCCTGGTTTGTGCTTTCTGGATTTGGCTTCAACCTGATCAAAGCTAAATTTATATGACCCAAGACATTAGATTTCACACAACAAATACATAAATAAATAAATAAGTAGCATCCAGTTAAAGAAAACAGGCAAACAAATTATACCAACAAAATACCCCAGAAAATAATGGGTGAGGTATCTTTTAGGCTCTGTCCAGAGCATGGCCATCTTAAAAGCCACCATACTGGATCAAGGGCAAGTTTTTCCAATGGGAAGATGCTCCTGTAGTATATCAAAGAAGATGAGAATGAGACTTTTGACTCATCCTGGACTCAGTCATTTACAGTATTTGTTGAGGACAATGATCCAGTATTACATCTGTCAGTGACAAAAGTATCACATACTTATTTGAAGTTAAGTTTAGAAATGTTGTTTTAAATTACCAGGGTAACAATCAATTCTGAGTGACCACCCCATTGTATTTAAACAACAGGGATCTCATTCTCTTCTGATAATCTAATCTTCATAACCAGTGTTTGTGGTGTTGTTATATGACACAACCAAAGGCAATTTCTATGGTACTCAGACTGATTATATTCATGATCATGTTGCATAAAAGGTAAATACAAGTAAAGTTAGCTTACATCAAAGTTTTATTAACATTGTTGTTCAAGGTAAATTCACGAAGCCTCAAATTTTACCAGATTGTTAAGCTTACACAGAAAACTACAGTAGGTTGGAAATGAATGTTCCTTGTAATCTATGTAGTCATGTCATTGGGTTCTCAACTGGCCTTTGTGCTGCCATCTGGCTCTGTGGAGCAACAGAAATGGTCCATCTCACCAGAATACTTACAACTGAATTGAGTTTCCGCTTATTAAAAGAGTTGTATTGAATCCAGCATGTTTGTTCTGCTGGCGCGTGACACTGACGCCTGACCTGAGTGTGTCTCGCCTTTGTTGACTGATCTTTGTACAGGAATATTGCTTTTTAGCTGCGTGAGAGCCCTATATCCCACTTGGAGCATTTTTCACGTGATAGAGAACTTGAATTTCGAGGTGGACTTCCTTATTTCCTTGAGTGCTTGTGTTCATTTCAGTATGTGCTCCGTTTTTGTTTTGCGCATTGTTTTTGTGCATCACATTTCATGTTTATATTCTGCTGTCCTCTCTAAGGCGTGATTTTGCTATTCATTTGATCACTTAGTTGTCTGTTAGTATTGCATGAGCCCATGTGCCTGCTTACCTTTGTTTGAGATCCCGCTATTTTGCAAACTTCCCTCAGGTGAGAATCCTTAGACTCATACCACATTACACGTGTCATGTAAATCCCTTGTTGGTGTTCTTGTTATTCTTGATGAGTAATAAATTGTAACCCTTATAAAGCTATTATAAACTTGTGCTCTTGTATCATGGTGAATCGGAAAATAGGAGCCTTAAATCCTTGCATTGTTTTCATCCAGTTTTAAGGAATTTAACTCAGCAGCATGCCAAACTAAGCAATGCTGAACTTTGCAGAGACTTAAATTAATTATTTTTGCCCAGCTACTTTTACCGTGTATTTATTTTCATATTTACTATGTTTTTTGTTTAATACGGATGGTATATCACAGAAGCAGTGCGCATATGCTTCTGTGTGAGGAGCCAAAAAAGATAAAGGATAAAGCCAAGGACGTGAATGAAAGCTTATCCATGAATCTGCTTGTGTAGGATTATACATCCATGCTAACTGAAAAGGAGCATCTTAAGGCACAAGCAGTCATCACATAGCTCACAATATCTCTTGGTGACAACAAAGGAACTGCTTCCCGATTGACTTGCAATGAAAAACTGGAAGGATCAGTGGCTTAGGGGAGTGTTTTGAAGTACTTGCCCATGCTGCATAGCTCTTTTAGGTCAGGATTCCTTTCATATGCTCATCCGATTTAGATTCTGAAAACCTCAGCATACAGAGCACAACGGCAGTGTTTGATTATTGGCCCTTCTATTGGCATGCTCCCTCACATGTGGTTTTACCATTGTACTACATGTGGTTAACCAAAATAGATCTTAGATACAGCAGACCGTGGCTTCCGTTGTAATCCCATTTGTGCCAAGTGCCATTCCTCAGTAGTAGCGCATCATATCTGACCTTTTAAACTACGCACTTAGTTATATTACTTTTTCTGATCTTTAGAAGGTAAGAAGTTTAATTTGCTTCATTCCACATCCATTTTTTAAACAGGTAGGGCCACACTGGGAATGAATAGAACCATTGTGAAAAGTCATAGCTGTGATTTCAAGCTGTTTTGAAAGTGCCTACTACTAGTACAAACTGTGGTTTAGGAATCCAAATCAATTTTCCGTCCATTGACAAAACATTGTGGCAGAGGCTTGTGTTTCTTTAGACTTTAAAGATTTGATTATCAAAAGCTTTAGTTCACTTGGGTGGTGCAGCAGTCTAATACACTAGGCCACCTCTGTGGTTAATGTTCAGGTTCAAGTCCTGTACATGTTGAGCAACACATACAGAAAAGATTGTCTGTGACTCAAGGAGGGAGAATGGTTGGGAGAATGATACCTAAGTGCTGCAAAAGCGATTGCTGAAGGCCTTGCCTGAAGGCCAGTGGACCATCCAGGGCACGATTGCACCTGCAACATTTGTTCACAGGTGTTGGACCCTCAAATCCCTGACCAGGACAAGTGGAAAAAGGGTTCCACCCCACCCTTAGTTACCATATAAAATAACCCATAATCTCCAGTGAAGACCAACTGCTGGTGTGATTACCTAAGGGGCTATTGCATACGAAAGTTAACCCTAGTAGTGATGAGGGACACTAAGAGCTCTATGTGCTCAGGACATCCTGTGCCAACATGAATTGCCTCTCATGGCAGTGCTTCCAACTGGCAGTTGTAGCAAGATAATGCTCACTAACACCCAGCAAGGGTTGCACAGGAATACCTCCACCACTTTATTGGCCTGCTTGGTTGCCAGATTTATCGCAAATCAAGCATTCATGGGACTAGCCGGGATGCCAGTTCTGGATCCTACAAGTGTGCAGGATCTACCGGCCTAGGTGCACCAATTGTGGACAAATATTCCCCAGGATAACAGATGGAACTTGTATGCCCAAATGTATCTCATCTTGTATCCAGGCTTGATGTGACTCAAGATATTAGAGCCTCCTTTACATGGTTCAGTTTTTTCAGTAAATATGGCATTTCTCTCTAATGTCATGAATAAGTACATACTGTAAATTCTCATTACATTTACAAATGAATATTTTTTATTCTTACAACTCCTTCTTTGATGTGTTATTTTTTGTCAGTGAGTGTGTAAGATAATACTGCTTGACTTCTTTGATTAGCTTGAGGTCTTCAAGAAGAGGTCTTTCCATCTACATGCAAAACATTCAAGTCCATTACAGGACTGGGTATGGGCACTGGTGGTAATTCAAAGTCTGGCCTCTCCATGCTCAGTTGTAGCTAATGGTGCCTGTGTGATGCCCAAGCCTGATCAGAAAGCACCACTGGGGAATTAACCTTGGTGGTGGGAAATGAGTCATTACAGTGGTGAGAATTATATTGTGTCCAGTTTCAGTCATTTTTAGATCACATGATTATTAATGTTAACAGAGTTCTACCCTCATATAAACTTACATAAAAGCATTAAATAAAAAAACACTATTTTAAAACCGAAATGCATAGTGGGAGAGTGGTTAGTGCTGTGGACAGCTTCAGAGATCTGGGTACTGCCTGTGTGGAGTTTATTTACTCTGGTTTTATTCCACATTTTAAAAAGGCGTGTTAAGTCAATGTGTTTGTGTTTGTGCCCTGTGATGGACTGGCACCCTCTGCAGGTCTATTCTGCCAGTTAGGTCCCCCAGGTTTAAGCAAGTCAAGGGCATTATGTCAGAACTCAATATTGCACCAAACAGTTCTAGGGTCTAATTTATCAGTTGGAACACTGCACAAATTTTTCACTTAGATGACTCAAAATTGCACTGAATCTCTGATGTAGGATATAGGCCTAGTAGAACATGAGTTTCACTGTTGGTCACTTTGTCTGTGTTTTTTTTCTGTTGTTTATATGGCTTCCATTACACAACATCTACAAATGGTGGTTGCCCTCAACAAGTCACTTGACCAATCATTATACATGTACATCACTACCTCTGGATCTCACTCAGGATTCCTATGTGCTGAGAAAAGACTTGAAGAAGGAGTTAAAAATCCTTATCACTCTGTCTTCTAAGTTATAACTACAATCATTTACATTCACGGCATTTAGCAGACGCCTTTATCCACAGCGACTTACAACTTACAATTGGAGTCTTACAATTCCAGTTCCAATGGTGGGTTAAGGGTCTTGCTTAAAGACCCAACTGTGGAAGTTTGGCAGAGGTGGGATTTGAACCCTAGACCATCCGGTCCATAGACCAGTACCTTAGCCACTATCCTACCACAGTCCGCAACCATTCCAAGTTACATGTCAAAAAGGGGGCACGGTTATAAGAACTATAAAAGAGTTCCTCATTTGTGAAAGCATCCAGACGGTGACAGTGGATCATAAGGGTTAATTTAGTACAATACAAATATTCACATTTACACATTTTAGCAGATGCCTGTATTCAGAGCACACAATTGAGTAGATTATAAGCCTTGCTCAACACTTGAACTCACAACCTCACAATTAGTAGAGCAGAGTCTAAATTGCTGCGCTCCACTGCCTTATATCAATGCTCAAGACTTCGGATATTCTTGGCAAGCCAATCATTATGCTGTCATTTGTAGTATATTGCCAGAGAGACCGCTGTATTGGCTCAGAACCATTCTACTGACTTTGACCTTATCATGAAGGCCCATTCACAAACAGGCAAAACAAAGCCAGTCTGTTTGTTTACAAGCATTTTGTTGAATTGCAGTCACACACTTTTGTCAGTCTTCAAACACATGGCAGGTAATAAGCAGGTCAGTGACTCTGTGAGCTAACATTGATAAGACATACCGGCTCATGTTCTCTGGTGCAAAGTCGCTGACCTGCTGTGTGTTTGTCATTGACCGTTGCTGACGTGAGTGTGTCCAGGGCTCAGACCTTTGGAGTCTGAGTGTGGTCAAGGCTGTGTCAGAGAGGTTTTTGCTCACACCCAGCTGGAAGTAAATACTTCGCTGCTGACATGGCTTTGACAGATGTGTTTCCTCCGGCCATAAAGTCAGATGCCTTTAACCATGCTCCTGTGCTAGAAGGTGATCAATTAAAAGCAGTGTTTCATGCTACTCACTGTGGTTCCCTGCTGTTGCTTAGCCATTAAGCTAAATGAGCCACAGTAGTATAAAACGAGCCCATAAAGCATGTCAGCTTAGTCATGGAAAAGTGACTTTTTTGAGCACTTTGACATTAGACTTGTTGATATCACTATTGCTGTGCTCATAGTTTGAAACATTAACAAATCAACAGCATTTAGCCAACACGCTTATTCAGAGTGACCTATGACTGGGCTGTGCAGTGAAATGTTTGCTGAAGTGTCCAACAGTGGCAGTTGTTTGAACCAGGATTTGAACTAGTAGTCCAACACCTTAACCACTGTTCTGATCCCAAGCTCAGAACGCCTGCCAGCATGATCGCTCATTTTCACTCTCTGTTTGTCAGCTGTATTGACTTTTATCTTGATTAATTGCTTGTTTGCTCTGCCTATTGTGGCCACAACGTGTTGTAGTGCTCACAAATTACTGGCAGCGTACAGCCCAGCTTGTTTGACTAAGCAGAGATTAGGACCGTTATTCAATGAAGCCCTTATTGTTGTAGTTTTGAAAAATTACCATGGGTAAAAACATCAATGAATTATTTTAAGTCACGACAGCTGCTTAGATTGGGAAAACACCTGTAGAATGGCCTTCAGGGGGTACTCCTCAGATTCAAATAAATCATTCTCTTTATTTCAGTGTAGTAACATCTTTTGGGTCGTGTTTGCTCAGTATCACAGAGTACATTGCATTTTTCAATAATGCTTTAGTTCTTAGGTAAATAAGACATGTTTTGGTTTAATTCAGGGGTTCATGTGATGTTGGTCAAATCTGCACTAGTGCATATAAACAAGGATAAGCAAGACATCTACTTGTGGTTTCAATGCCTATTTCTTTGTCCATAATGTATACCTTATCTAAACAAGCAAGAAAAAAAAACAATGTCGTCTTATTCCGTTGTTAACATCACTGGGGTGCTGGGTTTTTAAGTGTCAAGATCAAAGGGCATGGTATACGCGACATGTTTTTTATTGCCAAGGAAACCATAATATTTTAATGCTACACAGCAATCGCAGTAATTAAGAACAAGCCATACAACTCTTGGATCTTGGCAGATACTTGACATGGTAGCTGCAAACCCTCATGAGTTGATGATAAAGAACTAAAATATAACTTGAAACTTGAGTGTGTGAAGGAACAAATTAGAGCGAGTGTTTCTGAAATGTGTGTATACACAGTGTTAAGGGGGTTGTTTGAACGAAAAAACAAAGAATCTAGATAACTTTAAGCTGATTTAGCTTTATAGCCCCTCTCTGTATACCATATAAACCAAGCACCATGACCATGAGCAGATAGAGACATGTCAGGACTGCCCAGTCCTTTTAGAGATTTAATAATATCCAAGCTGTTCAAATATCTCCAGGTAGAGGCTTTTGAGCTTGTTGCACTTCTAAGAGTAGACTGACAGTGCAGGCACCTTTTGGGGTCAGACAGATTCCTAAAGATTTCACTTAAAGCCATCAACATATGATTCTTTCATAGACATCAAAGGATTTCTTGCCCAAACCATTTCTTTCCTAACTTAGGCCCAACATGCGCCATCCACACCCTAGCAGTTAAGGGTGAACAACATACTCCACTGGAAGGACATTAAAATGCCTCAATAAAACTTTTGGATGCAAGAGTCAGGATGCAACACCTTTTTGGAATTTATGAGCTTTTATGTGGTGTACCTTTTATGGGTTCCATAACTAAATTATGTCTAAATTATGATGTAAATTGAAAAGAAAGTAATTAGTAAGTTTTCTTTAACAATGGTATAATACAGAGGAATCACACATAAACTCACCATGGGGGGACCATGTTCATTCTGATTCTTGCCTGCCATTTTCAGTAATGCCGTGTTCAGACTGACACGTGCATGTGGTTCTGCTAAGTTCTTAGGGAAAAATGTCACACATGCACATCCAAAGTGACAGATGTAATTTTATAATCCAAGCAAGAGGTTTGAATCCTGGATCAGATTATAGTCCAGTCCTTTTATACTGCAAATAAACTTAAATCCTAAAACCTAACTCTATACTAAAATATATAACTTCCAAGTATAAATATACAATAAATATACTTTACCTAAACCCCAGTCCTTCCAAACCATTTGACATTCATAAACCTCTGACAGAGCTGGTCATGGAGTCTGTTTTTCCCTGTTGCAGATAAGTTTTTAGGCCACCAAAACTATACGTGTGAGACCTGGCATTATACTAACACTACTCCTAACTACTCAACAATAACCCTAACCCTACACTTAACCCCCACCCTCCCCCTCGGGGTAAAAGTCAACCCTACATTTAACCCTTAACCCTCTGCCTAACCCTAACCTCAACCCCTAAACCCTAAAACCTAGTTCTAACCCTAACCCTACTCCTTTCCTCAGCTACACTTATTCTTTTAAAAAAAACCTACCCATTAACGATACTGCTGTAATTAACCTTCCTCATTAATTGTAGTTCACTCATTCTCAAACTAAAATTTTAACGGTCATCACAAACACGAACTATTCCTTACCTAGACTCCTACTCTACACTAACCATATAACTATACTTTACACAGACCCTCGTCTTAACTAGTCCCACCACCACGCTGGTATTCCTGTGACAGAGCAGCCCATCTATACTGTAGCATCTTTTCTCTTTAACAAAGTCAATGTTTGTTAAATTCTGTTTTCTGGTAAAATAAAAGAGCAATAATGCCAAGACCAAAATTAGAATATGGGAAATATGGATGTCTGTCTTATAACATAACAGAACAATACCGTAATGCCTGGAGTCACTAACTTCCCTAGATGAACAGTACCTCAGTGTTGGCTGACTCTGTGTCCTTCTGCTCCAGTATGGACTCCTGGGAAAGCTTAGCTGAGCTGACCCTGGCCTCTGGGCATTGTTTGCAAAGCTTGGTATTCCCCATGCAGCATGCTTCAACTACTGAAGGATGTGCTTTTAGAACTGTGTCCCACCGCTTGTCCAATCCTTTCCCCACTCTGCACCTACCCTTAGGCAAAAGCAATAATTCTTCAAATAAGGGTCTTTCCTAGACCAAAGCTCCCTTACCTTTTGTGCTATAATTGCTCTCGGTCCTCTTAACTTGCTTGTACCATTTACACTCATTAGCCAGAATAGCACTGTGCATGTCAGGTTTTATCATTTAAGATAGACACTTTCAATAGATGGTGCTTTCTGAGGAAAAGAGCAAAAAAAAGCTGTCAATCACAGTGAGGTCTAATTCTGCTAGAAAGCATGGAGAGTATGACTCCATAATGGCAGGCTTGTCAGGTTAATTCCAAAGCATCACTTAGTGCTAGATATTGATGGTGCCATTTTCCATGGGCTGTTGATGTCGGCGCTAAGTGTAGTCGCATGCTACAACAGACTTGACTGTCACTTGTTTGCGTACTCCATTATCTCAAACTTTGGCTTGTCAGTTTCTGTTTTCAAGGCTGGTATGTGTCTTTTCAGTTCACTGTGTCTAAAGCAAATTAAATAAAAAGATTACTGACAGCACCCCAGGCTACAAGGAACTATCCTTATGTATTCAACATTAAGGAGCTTTACAGGATAAACCTGTGTTTAAGTAAAAAAAAAAACTTCACAAACTGTTGACTTTCTTTTGACTTTTTCAATGTGGGGTAATTTGCATAGTGAAATGCACAACACCCTTTAACATAATTCTAGCCTTAACCACAGTATTCTAAATGAAGGCATTTATTTCTTTTAGTTGAAAGAGGTATTTTTCTTTTTGGGACCAACAGCCGAATGGCACCACAATGTCCAAATTGTTATGCGTTCCTATCATCGAGGGGACATTTCATTCTGACAAAGAGGTATATACACCCACCATCCCCCCACCGCAAAAATATATCTTTGAGCCTAGAGTTTTCCAACTGTATTCACAGGTAATGAGGCTTTGGAAACCGCATAGTTCACCCAAAGTGTTCATGGCCAAACAGGAAACCTCTACTATTATGGATTGTATGCATCTACAGTTTCCCAAGGTGTGCCCTTTGTTAAATAAAGTCCTTTTCACTGTTCTTGGGATCTTAATAAAAAGCTCTTCTTGGTCATGTTGTTTACGGGAACTCACAGAACTCATTGGTGTACCATATTTTTTTCCTCAGTATATCAAAAGAAAACATGAAGTTTAGTGTCCCAACAAATTAACCGATTGTCCATATATCCACCAATATCCAAAAGCTAAGTAATACACAGTTATAGATCTGTTTTTGTTGGCCTAACCATAAAATGAATGTTTAAACAATGCTTCAGTGTGAGAGTTGATGTCGGAGTTATTTATAGTCTGTGCAGGAATTGGCAAAAAGATTAACATGGTGCTGTGCACGCAGAGAGTCGCAGGCACAGGAAGTCCTCTGTCCGCTGTCAACTCTGCAAGGCCTTGCCAGTGTTTGTTGATTTGTCCCTGCTTGCGATCAGGACCATGGCCTGGTTTCTGTCAATACAAGTGGCTGCTGCTATTGATTCAAGTGTCTCGCAAGTTCTGAATAGGCCAAATTTAAATACCAGTCACAATGGCTCTGATGGTAAACTTATTTTTTCCACTAGTTGTAAAAATAAAAACAGTGGTTTCAACTTGTCTACAAGTTATCGTGATTTCGTCAATCGTGAAATACTGCATTTCACAAAGTCACAGATGTCCCCTAGGGCCCCCATGTGCACAGCAGATATTTTATCTAAAAACCAAAGGTCAGGGGATCTGATGGCTCCCAGATTCACCTTTTGATATACAGTACAATGAACAAAGAAACTCCATGTACACATGTGTACCATGCACACTGACTGTTTTCCTTTACTTCACTAAGCATAACCAATTATTTCTTGTCCGTGCGTAGTCACTCATATTCAGTCTAAGCAAAAGCTTTTAGTCACAGTTTGGTGTGTCCTCTATGAACATTTAAAAGCAGGAAAATCTGGGTGACCAGGTAAAAGTATTGTATGTCCAGTACACATTTGTGTATGCTTGTCCGTGCTTCACAACCAGGGGGCTACATGAAGTACAGTCAACACAAAAATTCACAATCAATGAGGTTTTTAAAAATGAAATTAGGTTGTTACACTGCCTTATGGGCATGAATCCAGATTGGCATTCTCATTCCTTTCTTCTGTGGTCAGATCTGCTTTCAGGCAATGCCTGTGGTTGTAGGATGAGGAAACACTCTGTATGATCTTTAGAGTTTTATAAAAAATAAAGCTTCATTCCTTTCCTTATCTACCCTCATTGTGGCCAGATTCTAAAACTTGTGTGTAAACTGTGTTTACAGTAGAACATCTGCAGCAAGCCAACCCCCAGCTCTGCTTCGTCAGGCATGCTCACTCTATACTGTCCTTCCTACAGAAGTAGCTTGAAGATCTGAAATCCAAGCCATTCCCTGCAGGAACATCTTCTAATGTTTTGCACCTAAAAGTACTATACATCCTAATATACACACTATAAATGTAATTTGTCTAAATTATATGCAGACTAAATGATCAGGAGCTTAAAATGCTAACGCCTTAAATTAGTTAACACTTAAAACCATTAGCATCCATGGAATGAGACAGAAGATTGCTTTATTTACAATGAGACATGCATGTGCGTACCAAAGTCTACCTCTAATCCAGACATCCCTTACTCCACCCCAAATATAGCATTTCATCAGAGACCCATCACATCTGGCTTTCCTCACAACCTTGCCCATCGCATTACAGTGGTTTCACCTCTGTTTGGATTCTTCACCATCTCCTCATAGAGTGTCTATGACTCACAAATAATTATCCCAAGAGCAGCAGCCGCTCCCAAGGCCCAAACATTGACGCACCCAGGGGTCGCTGGCTGGCGTAGGGTTGCCTATCTCTTCCTCAGCATGCACGTGTTTCCTTCCACTCGCAAATCTAATCTGGCCTCTGGCCTGGTAGTCAGCAGCTTGGCCACTGAGCCTTACATCAACTGATACTTATAAGGTCAACATCAGGAAGTAGCTGATATAACTGGGCTGTAATTTACCCGCTGCGGAAGATTAGGTAAGACAAGTGGAATCTGCTGCCATTACCTCAGTCATGATCAGCTTAGTAACTGTCTCTTCAAAAGTACCTTTTTTGGGCAAATGTCTCATGTCATTAAGGTATGGAAAAACATGGTATTAAACATTGACATGCGGTTTGCTAAATCCCATTTGGGAATGAGGCTTGGCAGTGGCTTTGGGCTTTGGTTTCAATAGAACAGCAGGTAAACAAGTTGATTCACAGGAGTGCCAATCATATCACACTCAGAAAAGTACTTCATTTACTCTACAATTTCTTATTGCCTTGGTGATACTCTGGGACTGTCTCCAAGAATGCGACAGCTAAATACAGACATGACTTTGATTTTGTTAATTCACTTTTATGTTCACCCAGAATTCCTATGACACAATGATCCCTTACATAGGATCAGAGCACCTTTCTGTCTCTCTTTGTTCGAGCGTTGATCCGCGGGGTATTCCTGACTCAATTTGTTTCCTGGACTGTGACGCCTATCCCTCAGAAATGTTTAGTATGCACCTGAAATTTTCAACAATCATATTTATAGCACTTTAAATCACACACAATGGATTCTAAGACATAGAGCCTTTTGTTGTGTGTACTCAGCTGGCAGTCATGTAAAACATGCATATATGAAACCTGCCTTTGACAGAGGTGGGGGGAACTTAAAGATCATATCACAGTCTGACCATCTTAATCATCTGAGTCATCAGATAATCAGACACTGTGTGTGGTTTCCATCATTGCCTCGACTCCACGCCACGTGAACTCATTTGAACCAAATGAGATGAGCAGACTTTGACTCATATTCTGCTATCAGGGAATTCCGACAGCCATCTTACTGTGACTGAACTATGCTTTGACATCTTTCCACTGATATTGTAAATGGTCCGGTCCTGTAAACCCCTATACATTTTGATTTTCTTAGACAGTGACTCTTGACCTTGTTAAGGTCATGGACCCCTCTAGTGCAACAACGTTTCTTAAAGTTGAACTTACAATAAAAGTTTATAAATATATAATTTTAAAAAATCAATTTTCACTCTCTATTTAGATTTTGTTCATTTGAACTCTTACTATAAACGTATTAATCATAGAAATATGTTTAATTCTTACTTAACATCTAAGCCTCCCAAGGAGGACCCTTTTTGAGTCTTGACCCTGCCAAGGTTTCTTACTTATCACATTTAGAGAGTTTTTCTTGCCCCTATTACCCTTGGCTTGCTCAATTTGCATTGGCCTTAGATATTAGGCTCAGAATTGGGAACCAGTGCCTCTGCATAACAGCCTGCATAACGAGCAGGGATAAAATGTGGGAAAAGAAATGTAATAACATCAAACTATTTAAACTAACACAGTGCAAGGCATGCTCTGTTCTGAGCATCAGCACTACCACTATTAAGCCTGTTCTAAATGTTGAAGGTATACGTTTCTCATCCAGTCGAGATCAGTCAACACGCCATTTATTATTCACATCAGGCCTTTATGCGAGCAGGACATTATGGCATTAATGGCTGGAACTCTCCCATGAGGTCATCCAACTTTATGGGCTGACATTTTATCCCAGGACACATCTGACATTAAAGATAGCACATTCCAATCATGCCACTACCAGGTAATAACCTCCGTCTCTCACACATGTTCAATTTGGCTTTTTCTACAATATATGCGGATTTATTTCCAAGGTTCTTGAGATCTTGGCACCATATCTATCCATGTGATCAGGTTGCCTCTTTCTTTGTACCATTGTTTCCGTTTTTGCTAATTAAGAGGTGTGTCACCTCATAACAATGTGCTGTGTCTATTTCCACTATCCGTCTCTCTTACATGTCTTTTCAAATTAATCCTCACAAAGAACATCACAGCCTCACCCCTGCCTATATAGACAGCATCGTTATTTTGGCCAACTCAAAAAGCCCCTTTAAGACATAACAGAAAGGACACTAAGGCACCTGTAAAAAAGAATAATAAGACGTCAGTCAGCCCTGATGAGCCACACTCACATCATGACGGTGTTCTTTAAAGTGGTCTGAGATTAATCAACAACCACACCTGAAATCCCCCTGAATAGAAATCCCCCACCCACATGACTACACCTACACTTCTCACCCATAATCTCTTATTTCCTCAATTGTTTCTTGGTGCCGAAAGATCAGAGAGACAACTGGCTTTGTCAGTGAACTTGAGTCCAGAGCAGAAGGGCTGCTTCATTCACCCTCGTCATTGTCGTTGCCTCCGTTAACGCTTTCAGCCTCTGCATGCACCACGTCACATGAATGTGAGCAGAAACTCTGCCTGGCTGAACAAAAGGCCAGCTGTTTACCCTCTTCTCCATTGGACTCTGGCAAACGTGCTGAGCATAACTCACCAAATTTTTCAGCTTAAAGGTTAAACTAACCTTATCATTTAGAACTTTGCCAGTGCAGGCAAAGGCCGACCACAGCAAGTTGGCCAGTTCTATGTACTGACAGTATACTGAGGATATTAACTGGGTGTGGGGTGGCAAGAAGACATGACATGAGGCTCTTACTGTGGGCTTTCAGTTCAGTGCCAGATCATTCACCCCGTTATGGCATCAGGTCTTTAAAAGGCGACACCCTAATCAATTCCCTAAAGAGGTGGCCTCTGTCGATCCCTACATCCAAGCCAATTCTAGGTGAAGTGGGACACAAACAGAGCCTTTGTGTGTCCTCAGTACACTCCTGTGCTCTAAGAGTCAAGAGGTCACCATAAAGGGAGGGAGAATGGGGGAGAAAAGAAGAGAGGGAGTACAGAGACGAAGAGGGAAACACAAAACTTATGGGATTTTTTTTTTCAACAAAACTTGTAGGACTCTGAGGCTTTCTCCATGCCAATGTAGTCTGCTACAGTTTTATTGATTTATGATGGAAGGGAGTATAGTGCCTGTTATAGGGCTGGCAGGGCTTTTCATAACACTGGGGTCGTTTTCTTCTGCCCTCTGTGATTAGGATCCTGTTGACCTTTAGGCAAAGTTTCCTAAAGGAAACCAAATGTTAAAGTTAGCAGCCCAACAAAATTGTGTAAACATGTTTGGATATTGGATTGGTACGGCATGTAATGCAGTTGGTGTCTTGCTGATGTCTGCTGTTATTATGGTAAAATAATAAATGTATAGATTTTGGAAAATTCCATTTCATTTACAGTCATGCATGGCCTCTATGTTCCTGACAAGAGCTGAGAAGCCACAGCAGCCTAGGTTTAAACATCTTTTCTTTAACAGACCCTTAGGTTTTTATAAGAAGATTAAACTGCTAAACCGCTATACAGAAAAGTTGGGGTTATATTAGTAAAATATAAAGATTGAAAGCAGTTTAATAGAATAAATACAAATTAAACTAATTACACAAACCAGGTGCAAAAATAAGGGCTGAAGTTTGCATGTTCTCCCTATGTCTGCATGAGTTTCCTCAGGACATGCAGAAGACGGAAGGAATGATTTCTAAGTAAAGTAGGGCTTGCAGTTCATTTAACAATGTCTGTAGTGCACACGTTAAGCATTTTCATGCCTTCAACATGGGGAAATCAGTGCATTTTTTTTACCAATAACAAAGTTACAAGTGACCATGAATGCTCAAAATGACTATTATTATGATTTTTCAGATTTCAGTGTATGGACAGATAATTCCTCTGGGTGGCTAATGGAAACCCCAGCCGACCCATACATGGCGTTAGGTGAAATGGCATCTCATGTCCCAGAGTGAAGGTGTACAGTATGTATTTCTTTGTTCCCTGCTAAGTGAGTAACTGAGTAGGCACAAAAAATGTATTTATTCATTCATATATATACATATTATTATATCATTTAACCTTCTTTGTTAGGCCCACAATTGGTCCAGAGCAGACCCCAGAAACACTGGGCACAAGGTAAGAAAAATTCTGAAAAGAACTAAATTACGCAAGCCAAATCTGTAAATTATGTATATAAAACTTTATAAACTAGATTTCAATGTGTCCATTGTTTATCCAGGAGTACATTTTAAATGATTCCACAATAGATTTGTGTTGTATACTTCTACAAACAGAAGTATGCATTGTTTCTACTGCATTACGTCAGAATGCTGCAGAAAATGCTTGGATTGGGTCTCAAGCTGCTCTCAAGATCTTTACTTGAGCACTAATTCTCATGTGAGGGCACCCCAGTTGGTCCATTGTAGATCAGGGGTCATAATGTCAGCTTGTGTTTAAAAGTTATGTAAACAGGACTGAATAATTCTTCTGTTTTGGCTTTCACTAGCTTCTCTGCCAATTGCTTTCAGAATCATATATGCATACTACAATTGTAAATAAAGTGCAACTCTGTCAGCCTTTACTGATATACATGGTTTCATGTAAGACAAATTTTTTAAATAGATGGGATATGAAATCCATTCAGTCTATCCTTTGATTTGGATTTCCAAACAAACAGCAGCAATGTAAAGTTATATGTTATATAAGTTGATAACTATGGTCAGCTGAAAGTAAAAAGATGTTAAAAAGGTGCACTTGGTAAGCAGATTGTATATATAACAATCTTTATATCATTTATTAGTGGAGCCTTTCTTTAAAAACAAACTCAAAACAAACTAAATTCAAGCAGAACATGAAATCTATTAGCCATGTATATTCAGAGAGAAAACTGGGTGATTTCCATTGTAGGGTTTTTTGCCTGCAAGCTACATTCTAAGACAGGTTATATCAGCCTAGTTAGACATGCATTTTAACAGTTTTTATTTGGAAGGTAGAGGTAGTCTAATGAAACACAAGAAAAGCACAATGGAAAATAACTGTAATTTGGTAATGAGTGTTTCATTATTTTATTTATTGAAAAGGTTTGTTAAATTTCCACATGCTGGCAACATTACACAATGACCAGTGTCTTCTGAATGAAATTTGCTTGCTTGGCTTTGGACAGGTGAATTCCTTAAGCGATTTTTCTATTACCATAATGTACATTTCAGTACTTTTTACCTACCATTTTCTTCACATTGTGAACCTGAAATTGAACTTGGAAGGTCTAGAAGCTTCAAATTCCACCTATACCAAACTGCCAATGTTGGGTCCTTGAGCAAGACCCTTAACCTACAATAGCTTGAAGTGTAAGACTGTATCAATTTCAAGCCGCTCTGGACAGGGGTCTGGTAAATTACATAAATGTAAATGAAAATATTTCTTATATTGTATATCTACAGAGTGAGGCGCAGTGTGTGTTATGATACATCCCTTTCACACCCAGCGTTAAAAAAATTTGTTGACTTTTGCCACAAGAGTACTTCTGTCTGTTCAGACCAGACAGGATTGAGTTAACTGTGTGCATGCAACAATAGGCCTTGTGCTGTCTGGCCAGGGGTACCCCACAAGGCCTGTTTTATTTGGCCATGAAAATGTACTGGAATGCCAAAAGTGAGTTACCTCACAGTCTTGTTCCAAAATCTAGTTAAAGCCCCTATTCGAAGAAGATTAGCAGCCACACTGGGGGCAAATTACATACCAATATCCATGTTTGTATGTTATTTTGGGTGTCCACAAACCTGTGTCTATATTGTGAATACATACACACCCAACTGTTTGAGGAGTTTTAAACACTGAGATAACCCTGACTCTTTCACTGCACTGGGCTATTCATGTACTTCAATTTTATCACCATTCTATATACACCGAGAAAGAGAATGAACATAATGAATACCAAACCCATGGCATGTTCTATCACCCCTATGCTGCTCCTACAATGTGACCAACATGCCCAAACACAAAACACAAAGGGGAAGTTGGATGACAAAGATTAAACAGAAAGAATGAAAAAATGACTCAAACTAATCTTTCAACTAATCAAGTAGGAACATATTACCGAGACATGCTAAAAGCTCCCAGGAAGATACATCATAAAATCTATCTATCATGAAATTATATTAAATCATTAAACATCAGGTGAGCTGCAAGGCACTGGGATTGTAAAAAGACACAACACAACACATACAAGCACATAACAATGCACACTGTAATTAGTACACCAAAGCCCATAGCATTAACCCATTAACAATAGCAGAGTTACATCTACATACCTTGATTTTCTTCAGCTCAGGTACATGCAGCATCAGTAGTGCAATGTCCAACATTATCTGTCAAGCATTGTTAGAAAACTGCATCTAAAAGGCTTATCAAGCATGGCTTCTGTCACATCAGGAAAAAAAACTCCCAAGTATTTATGATCCATTTAGAGGCGTATGAGGAAGTCATCCTGGGGTGGACATTGGGAAATATAATATATAATAAAAGGTGCAGCGTAGCTTAATGCGTTTAATGTCACATTTAATGTCAAGAAAGTTTAAGTGGCAGCCTTAATGCTTTAAAACGAATGCTAATACAATACGATAAGTAAGCAGTGAAAGATGCTACAGTGCTTGTAACAGAGCTAGCTAACTAGCATACTAGAAAGCAGAGTAGCTGCTAGTAAAACAGCTAAAAGGCTAGTTGAGTTAAATGTCATGTAGCCTACTTAGCCACTGGGTTAGCTAGAAAAACTAGCCAGTTACACACTTTGAGACACCACAGGCCTGTGTAAAAAATGAATTGGAAATAGTGGATAATTAAAAGACAAATTTGTTTCAGTTATAAATATAAGTTTAAGTATAAGGGATAGTGTATAAAGTATATATTAGGCATAACTTTCACGTAGAAAAATGCACTTTAACTCATTAAATTTTTATTTTGTTGGTGCAGTTAGAGGTTTCCTATGACTGAATTTTAATTCTAATTCTATATAAATTGATGTCTTAACATCATTATTGTAGACCCTGTTTAAAGCGTATTATTGTGTTAAGCATATACTAATTATAATTAGATTCAAATTATCTTGTGATTATCTTAATATTGTGTGTGTTTCTACACAGTTTTTTGTGTAATTTAATTATACATTGGTGCATGGCTTTTTGTGTTGAACTATTGAATGTTGAGGAATTTGGACTTTATGGTCGGATGTGACGTTTTGTAAAATTCTGCCATTGTTCATCTACACATTCCTGATCAAGAAATTACTATTTTTAGCAAAACCACTTGTGCCACAGTTATTGGCACCCCTTTCATCTTCTTTTACATATACGGTGTTACATATAACTTTATTAAGTTTGAGTATACAAAGCCGAGAATTTGAGACCATTCCTCTTTAGAGAGTGTCCAGATCACTTAGGGTCCCATAGATCTTCAGTGGGGTTTGATCAGGACTGAGATGGCCGTTCCAAAAGCTTGATTCAGTAAATCAGTAAATCATTTTGTCTTGATCTGGACATCATTCTGCTGCTGAAAAATTTTATAACAATCAATAGTTAGTTTCTTGGCTGAGGGCCATTGATGCTGATGATATTCTGATACTCTTATGAGGTTGGGCCTTTGGAGGAAAGACAGCCCCACAACATTGCAGACCCTCCACCATACTTAGTAAACATAGCGTAATCCACATGGGGTCGAATGGGCAACTCATAGGACACACATACAGTCACACACTAAGAGTCACTTTAGGGACACCAGTTAACCTAACACGCATGTCTTTAGACTATGGGAGGAAACCAGAGTACCCCGAGTAAACCCATGCAGACATCAGGAGAACATGCAGACTCCATACAGAAAGGACCCAGGCCACTCCACCCTGGGATTGAAACCGAGACCTTCTTACTGTGTTGTGAGGCAACACTGCTACTCACCCTGTGCTGCACTGGATCTTTTTCCCTCAGACTAAGATTTAAAATTAAGATAATTCACCAATACATTAATTTTAATAAACTCATTTACCAGGTGTGGCAAGCTCATATTTAAAGATATTTAACTTTGCCTGTTTTGTTTTGGTAGGATGGCATGTTGATGAGGACTTTTTACTTGGTACTTGGTGTGTAATGTAAAATTTGACAACATTTTTAAAGAATAGAGCCCTCCTTACATACCATCATAATCCAATTGACTTTTTCTGCTCACTCTTGCAAAAGAGTCTCATAAGCATTCTCGGTTACTACAATAGTGACCATTTGCGAATGGGATTGTCAATACTGAAAAAAAAAGAAAAAAAGTATCTGTCTCATTTTATATCGTAATTTCATAAAAAACTGTGCCTGAACCTGCCACTTGGTGATATTTGAAGGCAGTTTGTATGAATAGCTTTCTATTTATGTTACAAAAGAAAGTTTATAATGCATCTGCTCCTCAGATCGTGCAACCGGAAGTAACTAAGTGTTATGGCAACATGTTGATCTTTTTTTAGCAATTGAGTAAGTAGGGATTTGCAAAGGGCACCACCTAGGTTTAATTTATACTGTAGTCAAAGCAACTTTGTTCTGTTATCATTCAGCTTTGTATTTGTGTTGGCTTGTGCTGTATGTTTGCGCATGCACGTGTGTGTGTGTGTGTGTGTGTGTGTGTGTGTGTGTGTGTGTGTGTGTGTGTGTGTGTGTGTGTGTGTGT
>JAUZST010031354.1:0-29091 GCA_034779995.1 Parotocinclus haroldoi | reverse complement strand
TTAGCAACTATCACACCGTACCCAGTCTAGGTCTTGGCCTGTGTATGTGCGTGTGTGTGTGTGTGTGTGTGTGTGTGCAAATATGCCAAGGTCCTGTCAGCTATCTGGGAGGGTAATGAGGGAATGGGTGAGGGTGTCTGGGACAGGAAAGGAGTGTGTGTCTGTGTGTGTGTGTGTGTGTGTGTGTGTGTGTGTGTGTGTGCGAGCGTGTGTTTGGGGTTATTAAGTCACACAAGGTGAAATCATCGTCTGCATGTTACTTCATAATTAAGTGACTTCCCTCCTCCCTTTTTTGTCTGATTCTCTCTTGCGTGAGGATGATTAGCTTTTCCAGGAAACTCTGCAGTCGCCTCGGCTCTCTCAGTGCCAGTCCCTTCATCCCACCTCTGCCCGGTCGGCCCCCACAGCCCCAGGGCATGCTGGGAAAAATCCGGCACTACTGCAGAATTTCAGGCTCCACAAGCTGTGAGTCCAGCTGGGGGAGGGGTAGGATGGCAAACGTGACTAATAGGGGTAAATCAGGCAGAGGAAGGCACAAACTGAATTAAAGAATGAAGAAAGCCTAGCAGCACCACAGTCCTCAACATTCCAGGTTTAGGAAGCGAGTCGTCTTCTTCAGTGTCTTGTGTTCATAATAATTTAGTCAACAATTAGGTTAAACATTTTACGTTCAGCAGACTTATGCAGAGTGACTCACAATTGATACAGTCTTAGAATCCAAGCCATTGTGAGTCTCGCTCAAGGAGGCACCAGTGGCAGCTGGCAGAGGTAGGATTTGAACCCTGGAGCTTCTGTTCTATAGGATCTACAATACCACAGTCCCACTTTAGCCAAGCTAAGCAAATCAGCATTAACAAATAGGGGTGTAACGATGCACTCTGCTCATGAATCGATGACACTGAGTTCATGATTTGACTTTCTTCTGATGACTATGTGTGAAACAACACGCATTTTCTGGGATGAGAAAAATGAGTCTCCTGCAACGGAAATGCATTTAAAAAAACAGAGGTTTATTTGTAAATAAATATTACATGTAAACGGCATATTAATAACCAACATTGAAAACAATCCCCTTTTATTCTTGAAGAATGAAACATTACCATGTGATGAATAAAACAATAATAATTGAAACAGAAAATAATATTAAGAAATTAGGAGTTTCATCTGTGGACCATGACGGATGATGTCTTCTTATATGCTTAAAATGCAGTTGCATTAGATGGCATAAATCTGTCGTCAGTCTCTACATTTGGACTAGCATTCTGCTAAGTTGATTAGAGTGTTTAGAGACTTTTTTTGGTGCAAGTTTGTGTGTATGACTTTGCTTATTTGTAACAAGCAGTTTAATCTTGAATTTTGAAGGTACCCTTGATAAGAGCTACTACTACCGAATGACTTAATGTGAATGTCCCTATCATAAGGTTTTAGCTAATTGTGTTTAGTGATTTGCCTTGTTTTCTCCATGATACGATGATATACTTTAGGTTAGTATAAGTAGCGTGTAAAATATTCTTTTTGGACAAAAACAACTGACCACTGCTGTCGTTTTCTCTCCCCCCTCCCCTTTATTTTCCTGTGTCTGTAAGAAGGTGATGCTGCCCACCGGAGCCCCTTTCCGCTGGTTCCAGTAGGATAGCCGGACTCCCTGGCGAGCTCAAATTAACAAACTGCCAATCAAGCGTGACGCCAACGCCCACTCAGACTGCTGCTGGCTCATAAACACTGGCCGCAAATAATGGAACAAATAAACAAACGGCCTCTCCAAATCGGGAGAGGAAAAAGAAGGCACTATACAAGGACGAAGCTGATTCTCCTGAACCAAAAATGAACTGCCATGGCAACGTGTCATCGCTTTGTTTCTTTTCTGTTTGTTTGTTTGTCTGTTCGTTTGATGTTCTCTATGTTCCGCTGTGGAACCGTCTGACTTCTTACCGTAGAGTCGTGTCCTTTGTCGGACACTTTGGGAACTCTGGACTACCAAACAGAAGATGTACAATCATTTTATTTTACGTGGGGTTTTTTTTTTTTTTGTTTTGTTTGTGTGTTTTTCGTCCATGTGTGGAGGAATGCTGTATTTGCGTTAGAGAATGTAAACTGAGACTCTGTATTAAAGCTAGTTATTAATCCAGAGCACTATTGTACAGTTAGCACCAATGTTCTTACTGACGGCTCCAGTATATTTGGAATTGGCTTATTTCGTTTTGTTTTTGACGGGAACCAGGTTGAGCTAGTTTGGCATAAAACTGGTTTTCAAATAACTGTTTATTATCAAATCCGATGAAAAGACAGGAAATCATTATAATGTAGCATCCCTGTTGGCGCGCACACGCAAACACATTCATACGAAAACAGCTACTGGTATTTTTTGTATTGTGAAAAGAATTGGCGTAGTTCTGCACTGAAGTCGTTCAAGGACAGCCGAGACACGGAAAAGGAGCATGAACACCAGCCGGTGGCCTTCACAGATCAGATCATTACCTTCCATGTCACGTTGCCCTACTGGATTCTGATTGGCCGAGTGGAAATCTTTGTTACCCCTTTTTCCACCGACACAGGGAACCAGCAAACATGTTAGAGAGTCGGTCTGGTTCTACCGAAGTCAAACCATGACATGATCAGTGTATTAATGCGTAGTGCGAAAGCAGCTGAGGAGGATTTTACAGGATTTATCTCTGGCTCTGAAAAATACTTTTTTACCCTAAAAATCCTTTGACATACACAAAGCACAAAGATATCCTCATAGAGAGTGGTTACATACGAGATTAGAGATACGCGCTTTTATCGCTATTAGATATTTATTCAGAGCCTGTAGCCTTTCCAAAGGAAGTTTTGTTAGCATTAGCGTTCAGAATGCAGCTCATATTTGGTATAACTGCTAGTAAAATGTGTTCTCCACACTACTGATTCATGGTTGCACTGTTTCCCTATGCTTTTTAACAATAAATGCCACACTCTTTGATGTGTTCATAGGATGGGAGTAAATATCATTTGTTGTCAAACCTACATCTTGGTTCCAGACTCCCGAACCAATCAGAAAGCCAAGGACCAGTTGCACCAACAGATCTTACCTTCTATAGTAAATACAGTGGAGGAAATAATTATTTGATCCCTTGCCGATTTTGTAAGTTTGCCCACAGTCTATCATTTTAAGGGTAGGTTGATTTTAACAGTGAGAGATAGAATATCTAAAAGAAAATCCAGAAAATTACATTGTATAAAATATATACATTTATTTGCATTCTGCAGAGAGAAATTTGATCCCTCTAGCAAACAAGACTTGTTACTTGGTGGCAAAACCCTTGTTGGCAAGCACATCAGTCAGACTTTTTTTGTAGTTGATGGTGAGGTTTGCGCACATGTCAGGAATTTTGGTCCACTCCTCTTTGCAGATCATCTCTAAATCAATAAAGATTTTGAGGCTGTCGCTTGGCAACTTGGACCTTCAGCTCCCTTCATAAGTTTTCTATGGGATTAAGGTATGGAGACTGGCTAGGCCACTCCATGACCTTAATGTGCTTCTTTTTGAGCCACTTCTTGTTGCCTTGGCTGTATGTTTTAGGTCATTGTCGTGCTGGAAGACCCAGCCATGGCCCAATTGCAATGTACTGATGGAGGGGAGAAAGTTGTCACACAGGATTTTATGTTACGTTACACGGCTCCATCCATTCTCCCATTGATGCAGTGAAGTAGTCCTGTGCCCTTAGCAGAGAAACACCCCCAAAACATAATGGTTACACCTCCATGCTTGACAGTGGGTACGGTGATCTTACAGTTGAGTTATTGCCAAAGATGGCATTTTTTGTCTTATCTGACCACCGCACCTTCTCCCAATCACTCTCAGAAGCATCCAGGTGTTCACTGGCAAACTTCAGACGGGCCATGTGATTTCTTGAGCAGGAGGACCTTGTGGGCACTGCAGTTTTAGGCTGATTTTTCACCTTCCTCATGATACCCCACGAGGTGAGATTTTGCATGGGGATCGAGGTCGATTGACAGTCATTTTGTATTTCTTCCATTTTCTTACAATGGCATCTTGTCCCTGACCTTAGAAAGCTCTTTGGTCTTGCCCATGTTGGAGAGGTTAAAGTCTGACTGATTCATTGAGTCTGTGGACAGCTGTCATTAATGCAGGTAACGAGTTGATTAGGAGCTTCAAACTCAATGTTTGGTGGGGGATCAAATACTTCTTTCTCTCTGCAAAATTCAAATAAATGTACATATTTCATGCAATGTCATTTTTCTGGATTTTCTTTTATCTCTCACTGTTAAAATAAACCTAAAATGATAGACTTTTAAGTAAGTAAGACTTTGTAAGTGGGCAAACTTACTAAATCAGCAAGGGATCAAATAATTATTTCCTCCACTGTAGGCTGTAGATACAATTTTTTTGGAGGAAACTTTACAGCCACTGCATCAGCAACAAGGTCAAGTGACAAGTCTATCCAAAACTTTTGCAAACGTTAGAGAGCATTTACGAAACGTCGTCAGAAATAATGGCGTCCTGATTATGGGTGGCATCAAAGCAAGTGAAGACGCTTTAGGTGGAATAATCTGTAGGCATTTTTATGGCTGCACTCAGTATGGAGACAGCAGATTGGCAGTGGAGCACCTAATGAGGGCTGAATAGTGACATGTATGTTTGTTGCTTCACCCAGGAGCATGCATGACATAGCTGTCTTTAACATATATCACCTTTTCATTCATTCGTTCATTCATTTTCTTAACCAGGTACATAATCATTTTAAATGTCATGGTCTCATTCAGTCAGACTGACTATTAAATCATATTGGAATGTTTTGTTTTGGATATGGTCTGATCAGGTAGACAGAATCATGTTAATTACAGCTTGATATGTCATCAGTATTTCAAAAACGATTTGCATCACCTTTTTCTGCATTTTAGTTTTAGTGATATACTCTTCAACCGCGTTCTAATTAATTTGAAAAAAAAAAAAACAAACTTGAGAAAACCCACTTAAGAATGTTTTGACTAACAACCCCATTTGCTGACAGCAAAATACAAAAAAAGCTGATTGCTAGACAGAACAGATTTTTCCTTACATATTTTCCTGGTCATTGGCTAGCTTTTTTTAGTGGGGTGTTCGTGTTTGAGTTACGGTTTGACGCTTAACGCCATTGCACACCAAAAGTGATGCAACATATTTAGACACGTTTTTTCCTCAAAACTGTACATACCGTATGCACTGCCATTGTTGAAATTTCCATCAGTTGATCTGGTCTTGATATGGGGTTAATCCGATTTGGGAACGAAGAAAGGAGCACAGAGTATCACTTTCTCATACGTTTTTGGCATGATCAATTGATTTAAGTGGGCTATCCCAAGTACACATCACATTTAAGCTTGTTCTCAAATACAGTTTATGAATAATGATCAAGAATATTGCTATTATTTCCACTGACACTATCCCAAACGTCAACATTTTATAAGCAAGTAAAATGGCTCTGTGTTTCCAAGGATGAACGACAAGGAACAGCAGAGGGCAAAGGAAAGTGAAGAAGAAAAGATCTGGCTTTTAGTCGGTCAGTATGAAAAGGTTGCCAGTGGAAGGCAGACTAAAAATACAGGAGATCCTTTATAATTCAGAAAAGCGATTTTAATTGGTCAGTGAGTTATTATTACCGGAAAAATTCCACAAAAACAATAAGATCACATTTCTGCCATATGATATGGAAGATAAGGGCATAAGGGCATTATACGCAAGCTCAGACTAGTTTAATGTCATCTGAAAAAAACATGTTCAGTGTGTGAACGCATTTACCCTTAAATACACTTGGGATACCAGTCTATTGCACGGCCAGCAGTTGATGATTCCCCATCCATCCTTCGTTCCTTAAGATATGGCCTGGCCAGAAGGCAGGGTTAGCAGGTGCCCCCATCAGAGGAAAAAATAAACAAAAAATCCCTTTATATGATGTACTGTTGGCTCCAAATATGTATTCACTGCTTTATAAATTCATATATTTTCAATTTATTGTATTAACGACCTCCGAAGGTCATCTAGAGTCTAACCCAGCAGCTCGTTGCAGGGCATCACCAATTCACACTACTTTTTTGTAGTATTCTAACCATCAAATGGATTTAGATTTCAGGAAAAGAGGAAAAGCCTATGCATACTGAACCAAAGGCTGGGATTAAACCAGTGTACTATGCAATGGCACTGTGCTGTACCTAAAGGACTTTAGACAAAAATAAAAATAGACCCATTTGTGGCTTTACTAAGAGCATGTTCAGAGTAAACTAAACAATGAACTAAGATGCTGTTTGATTTAACTCCAGGCTAGGTATAGGACCTGAACTTGTTATAACTAGAAAATCAAAACTATCAAGGTAATAGCATTTGGTGCAACTGATCCCAGCTATTTTTCAAAGTGAAAACAACAATAATGGTTTGATATTGGTACCTTGTCAGTGGAAAACGGTTATGACAGAAGGACAACTGGAGGCCAAAGCTGGAATTTATTCCTGTAAACCACTTTTTTGTACGTTGACCCAGCTTGGCACATTTGTTGCTTATTTGATTCAAGTCTTGATGGCAGTTGACATTCCTCCTGCACTGTAGCCAGATGGTGGGACCATTTTAGATGGGTAACATCATGTACAATATCTGACCATGGTCGGTCATGCTGGTGTTCTGTTCCATATGCCTTCAGTATGACGTTCATGTTTTTACGGTCGCCATCCGGAGGGCTGCGTTTATAAATTGAATAAATGAATGCATGCATCTATGTCAGAAATCGACAGCTTTGAGGTTGCAGCTCTACACAGTTTTGGAATAAATAGAGTTAAATCGGACCCTGGAATAAGTTAATAGTTGATTTATACTACAAACTTGTAGCCACAGATGAGCTTCAACCTGATCATCTGGCCTGCAGTGCTGATTTTTTTGCATGCCTCAGCTTCACATCCCCTCCAAAGGCTTGTCTTCTTCTCATAGTGTGCCCTGGTAGCATCTCTTCCACAGGTAAATGGTGTGCACATAGCCATCCGACCATGTGATGGAAAAGAAAATGGGACTCAACTCAATGGTTCCAGATTTGATAGACTGTATCCACTGTAGTTGATTTCAGTGGTGGAAAGGGGCTAGTATGAGGTGCTTTCACACTGAAGGAACTTTTTCATAGTCCTTAGATCTGTGTCCGCTTTCTCACATGTTCACAACACTTGAACTGGAAACAACTGTGGTTAGAACTTAGAACTTTAATAGAGTAGGGTATATTAATAGAATAGAATAGAGACTTCTGTCCTACCAATCAACCCTGAGTGACATCGGAGTACAACAATCGGCCCAGGTATTAATTAGAATGCTTACACAGATAAGTCTAACATGATGAGACTGTGACTGTGTTCATTAAGGTGTCTATGAACTTCCCAAAAACCCTTATTCTTCACAGAACCTCTTAAGAATGATCTTGTTTTTTTCATTCCTCTTCTTAGAACAACTCGTGTTCTTGAAAATACAGTGTTCTTGAATGTGTTCTTAAATGTAAGTTAGTACATCACCATCATAATGGAAAAAATGGTAAACACAAATTCAAATTTGTCATTCGTAAGCTGTAATATGCAACATAGCCTACAAAATACAACAATGAAGATTTTCTTAAGATCCTATCTGAGAAATTCTTCAGTTTATTTTTTAAAGTAAGCTTTTGTAAATCCAGCCCCTGGTCTGTAGTGCTGGTTCATCATAAACGTCTAGATGTTTCACATACCCCCAAAAAACCTTGACTTCTTCACATAGTGTACCCCGGTACCACTTCATCAGGTAAATATGCACATACCCACTCGTTTACGTGATGGAAAGAAAATAGAACTCATCAGGTTTCTCATGTGTTTACACAACTTGAACTGGAAATGATTGTAGTTCTTACATGTTCACACCACAGGAACTAGTGATGATTGTACCTTTTAGAATGCCTTGTATAGGGACTTTTTAGCTCCTGCTTCAAGGTAGGTACTTAGCATAAGTAGTTAGCGCTGCAGGTTTGAGTTTCTCCCAAATTAATCTCTAGAACTATTTGATGAAAAAGCACCTGTGGTTTACAAACAGACCAGTCTGCAGTTACATACTAACGGGACTGTGGTAGCCTAGCGATGAAGGTTGCTGGTCCAGGGTTCAAATCCCACCTATGCCGAAAATCTGCCACAGTTGGGTCCTTAAGCGAGGCCCCTAACCCACCATTGCTTGAATTGTAAGACCGTATGAGTTGTAAGTCGCTCTGGATAAGGGCGCCTGCTAAATGATGTAAATGTAATATGTTGTCACACATTCCTCCTAAAACAAGCATTATGTTATTTGTTTCTTTTTTACTCAGTAGTTCTGCTGTTGGTCCAGATCAAACCAGTACCTTTAGTTGCATTTGTGCAACAATGAGCCTATAGCACTGTTGGTAATTTCTCACCAATGCTGCTCATGAGCAGCCTACAAGTCTACAAGGTTCTCCCACATCTTACACTTCGACTAAGCAAGCACCAACCATTGAAGAGTTTCTCTCTTATATGTATCATTCTTGAAATGACCTGGTTGAGGAGGTCAAACAGGGCATGTTGCAGCCTGGTATCCCTTTGAGAGTAAAAACATTCTCTTTTCCACTATTTAAATATTGAGCCAGTATGCTATTATTCATTCATTCATTTATCTGTAGTAGTTATTTATCCTGTTGAGGGTCAAGGTGGAGGCAGAGCCTTTTCTGTAAACACTGGGTGCCGAGTAGGAATAATCCATTTTAGGGCATGAATCATGGATTCAAGGAAAGAGCATATTAAACTGAAAGTAGCTAGAATTAAAGACTGAATCCAGAACTGTACAACACTAACACTACCTGTTTCTATTCGTAAAATGAACACCATTCTTGGTTTAATGGATTCAAGTTGGCATTGTTTATGATTTGATGAAAAAATTTACTCATGTTTAGGATTTAATACAATTATTATTAAAGCTCCAATTTTAGAGGAAGCTCCAGTGGCATGGTGATAAGAGTCAGCCGGTGAAAATGGCACTTTCTGAAGATCTGAGGTAGAAGCCCAGGTAAGGCTTGCAACATGAAGGTCAGATGCTGCGTACAGGCAACACTGCACTGGACTGTACTGTACTTGTACAGCGGTGCTTAAATAGTTCAAACCCCTTATTATTTCTGCATAGGTAGGACTGAAAACGTCCGGTTTCACACAAATATGAAACGTAGATAAAGAGAACCTAATGAAACAAATCATACAAAATATTTTACTATAATTATATAGGAAACTGATCCAGAGTTTTACATATCTGTGAGTGGAAAAAGTATGTGAGCCTATAAGGTTAGAAGATAACTTGAAGGTGAAACTAGATTCAGGTGTTTTCAATAAATGACAATCAGGTGTAAGTGGGTAATATGTTCCGTTAAAGTCTGGTCTGCACAACATGGGTTTGACTCCAGGAATCCACAGTGAGAAAATTCCAAGCTATTCTCATTCTCTCCAAGAGTGGTTGACCAACAAAGATGACTTCAAGATGCCCTCCAAAAAGAACATTGCTGCCCATCACATGAACATGGCAGAAAGGGAGCCTCCCTAAACACGTTTTCTGCCAGATTGGTTCAAAAAGAACAACGTTAATGTTTTGTTCCAAGTCAAGACCAAGTCAAAGTCTCAATCTTAATCCAACAGAAATGTTGTGGGCCCCCAAAATCCCAGAGTTTAAGCAGTTCTGTACAGAGAAATGAGCTAAAATTTCTTAAAACCAAAGTGCAGGACTGATCGACAGTTACCAAAAACATTTAGTTGTAGCTATAACTGCACAAAGGGGGTGGGGGTGTCACACCAGATACTGAATGCAACAGTTCACAGATATTTTTGACTAATACAGTAATATTGAAACATTTATATCAATAAATAAATCAACATATAATAGCTTTTTGTCATTGGCTTAATTGGATTGTCTTGGTCTACTTTTAGGACTTTAGTGAAAGTCTGGTGATGTTTTAGGTGATATTTATACAGGGGGGTTCTGGCGCCTACACTCACAGAGCACAGGGCACAGTCCATCATAGGCCTGGCAGAGGTCGGTGACCCCCGACCTTCCACAGGCACAGCCAATCATCATTGCATGTCATGCCTGAAGCGCTTGGAAGGCATCGCTTGGATTCGAACTTGAGTCCACACTCAAATTGAGGACCAGTGTGTTGGATTACCGCACCAGCTGAGAATGAAGACCCACATGATTTGCTTTAGGATATTAAGGTTATAGCTGGAGTTATTTCTTCCAGAAGGCTTGCTTAGAACCGGAAACGACCGGAAAGTCCCAAGCTAATTTTTCCCATAAGGAATCATGTAAACAGAATTAATCCATTCCGAACCCCCAGAAAATCCACATTGTATAAGGCATTAAAAGTATTATCATGGTTGTAATGTACAGGTGCTGCCTGATTTACAATCATAAGTATCATCATCATAAGTATGTATCATGAACCGATGACTTATAACGATGACACTTAAAAGAGGTTACTATTATATAAGCATAATAGAAATGTACAAATCGATGAAAATGAAAATACCTGTTGAAGATAAATAAGGTGTGTGTGAATACTTTTGCACATTGATTGTTGGGTGTCTTTAGTTTTTTCTTACTACAGGTGCACCATTGCTTCAAATGATTTATCCTTTCATCTGTTACCCTAACATTGTGCGTGCGTGTGCGTGCAAGTGTGTGTGTGTGTGTGTGTGTGTGAGTGTGACCTGTGGGTGCAAAATGGCACAGACTGAGGAACGGACTGGAGGCCTTTTCAGCGTTATCAGCACTATGCAGACTCTAGTGCTCTAAGGTATGCACGCGCAAACACACACACACACACACACACACACACACACACACACACACACACACACGCACATTTCAGGCCCCTGTTGTGGCCTGACGCTCATGTGACTGGGCGTGCGTGAGGAGGCTTGGAAGGAGGCAGAGAGGGAGGGAGCGGTATCCAGGGCGATGGATGATAAGATATTCGCTCCCCTGTGGTTCCTGCACGGGTTCGGGGGAGGCGGGAACTTAGTGCAGCGCTACTATGGTAACGGCCGCGCGAGACGTTGCGCTATAATTGGTGCGACGCGGCGTAGCGACACTTCCAGGTGTGCGTGTCAGTGCCATATTACCCCCAACCCCCCTGCTGAGAGAGGCAGAAAAACAGACCCTGGTCCTGATCTGTGCTTTAATTCTGCTTTTAGCTTATCATATACTTAAAATAAACTAAACTAGAGTAATGCTCTCTGATTATTTACAGTGATCTGCAAAAACATCAATGCAATCCAGAACTGCAATGATGGGATGGCTGATATTGGTAGTCTGGGCTGCTAGGTCAGTCATACATTTAAAAACATCATGATGTACATAAGTCATGTCAGTTATTAGAATGAATCACAGAAATGAAAAGTCCATTTGATAAACAAGTATTCATTGAATATATACACTGTTCACAACAATTAAGGGATAGTTTATTACGGGATTTCATTTCATTTCATTAGGCGCCAAAGCGCCAACGGGGCAAGGGTGCAGATAGCACGATCGGAAGTCTCCCAAGTGGCGAGGCACGGAGGTAGTCCGAACGGCAGGGGGCGAAGGTGAGCTCAGAACGCCATGCCGGGGCACGTATAATTCAACCGCGCAGCCGGGTGACCACTCGATCCGGGTCGTGTCTCATTTCGAGAGAGCAGATGACTAGAGTGAGGCTCAAAAGAGCGCAGAGGGCACCAAAGCGCCAGGGGGCGAGCGTAAGCTCGAGCGGACGTGTGGCGCAAAGAAGCCAATCCAGGGCACGTCCCAGTCAGGACGAGCAGTCGGCTGAAGTGAGGCTCGTTGGGTACCGACAACGGAGGAGCGTGAACTCAGACGTGCAAGGAGCGCACAAGTACGGGGCGGGAGACCCTCAAAGTGCCCCTAACATACTAGATACCTCGGGGGTTCCCCCCGTACGTGTCCATCGGCACCGGAACATTACCACTATTCCTAAAGGTGCGCGCAAGGGCTCGGGTGCGCATACCAAATGGAGATCGAATGAAGATGGCCTGGCCCCGAACCGCGCTAAAACCCACGCCTAAATAGCAGGAGAAGCAGCTGTTCGGAATTAGGTCACAATTAGGATACTGGATATAAGCCGCCTCACCGATAGCTCTGTAATGGCTACCGGCGAGGACGACCGAACGCTCCGGGGCAAAAGGTAGGACAAATGCTAATGCCCTAACAAACGCATCAATCAGACCTTTCTATCTGTTAGTGTTATTTTTTGGCATTTAGTGTACAACAGGGCCAAATGCAGCAGTGTTTTGCAACACTACTGGACAACAAGATGTTGCTCCTAATGCACATTTTTGTTGGATTGTTGGCTGGTTATTAAATAAAATCCCATTAAAAGTTCCTTATCATGTACCATTTTGCAAATATAACCTGTATTTTGTGATTCCCCAAGTCCACTAGTACAGTGCGCACAAAGCAAGCTGTTTTGGTGAGTCAAAGCATGCCTGTTCATGTACTCAGTATAGGTCGTCTTTGGCATGCCTGAGCATCCTTAAGGCACTTTTGCACTGGAGGAATGTTTTTACAGTTTTTTTAACTGTGCCCCCTTTCTCGTGTGTTCGCACTGCAGGAACTGGAGACTAACGTAGATTTTAGAATGCCATGTATAGGGGCTTTTTTTAAACTTCAAAGGCAGGATTTTTTTCTCAGCGCACAAGATCCCTGAGTGACATATGCAGTGATTCTTCTAGGTGTAATAATGAGGCAACTGGTCCACACAAAGGCGTCTGTGTTGAGCTCACCCGCCATGTTTAAAAGTCCTTATACTGGTAGCCGTAACAGATCTTTGTGATTGAAATGCAAATAAAAATGACAGACGGTGAAACTCAGGATTTGCTGAGCCGATATGTGATAAAGAAGGTCCAATATGATGTTGAGGGACAATGTTCATGCTCATGAACATTGCAAATGCCAACCAAACACGACTGAATATAGTTTTTGGTGGAGCTCTGCAGAGGGTAAATCCTTCCAAAAATCCATGGAGCTGTTTGGTGTGAAAGCATATTTAGTCAGGTTAGACTCATGCAGACAGATTATAAAGATTACAAATGCTAATTGAATGTGTATTCTTTAGGCAGTAGCATTGTCCTACATACACTACATAAATATATACATATATACGCTTAGACTCGCACATATTAAGAAAGCATTTGAGTCCTATATCAGATGTAAAATTCCTGACCAAGACAACACTTAGCTCCTCACTTGTCGAGGAACATGTGCAGGCAACATGAGAGCTCATGACTTTTGCATTTGCAGTCCCAGTGATATTACTGTTACTTCTATCTGCCTGACCAATGTATCAGCCTTTTTTTGTTTTATTTTCATATATATTTGTTTGTTTTCCTGAAAATCAGATATCTTCATGTGGGATGGCACAGTACAGTGCATGTTTAGTACAGTGTCATCACAGTAAAAGAGATCACTGGTTCAATACCAGACATGGACCTGTGTGGGGTTTGCATACCTTCTCCTTCACGTGTTTGTGTGAGTTTACTCTGGGTATTCTGGATTCCTTTTACATTTCAAAGACAGTAGATAAATTTGTTGCTCTAAATTGGCCCAGTGTGTCTAGCTCGGATCAATGTTCAACCTTGCTCTTGTCATGAATAGCCATTTGTTGAAATGAATAAACAATCAAACTTCTGTTTTAAGTTGCCCCCATAAATGCTTGAAGGGGTTTAGGCCAGGTGACTGTGGAGGAAAGCTCATCATAGCCAGTCCTTTATCTTCATTGCTCTTCATGTAATTATTGCAAAGCCTGAAGGTGTGTCTTGGGTCATTATCCTGCAGTTCCACTATTTGTCCCCCACTGTTTGGCCCCATTGCGAGTTAAGAGCCTTGCTTGAGGTTGTAACTGTGTCTTGACATGCTGTAGCTTGAACCCTGGACCTCCTGGACCATCAGCAGCTCGGGACTTTAACCACCGCATTACCCTTAAAATGTAACAGATTAGACAAGACTGTTATTTATAAATTGCTACACAAATCATTTTCTTAGCAATTCTACTCAGTTATATTTATATTTGTCTACACAAGAATTCTTGAAAACCTAATCCTGCTGCCTGGTCTCACCCAGAAGAAACCATCGGTGCCTGGTTTGCTCATTTGCAGTCTTGACTCTACAATATCTAGTTTAATATGAATATAAGTAAACAGAATTCTTTATAGGTTTTTTTGTATTGAATTGTCAAAGTTAAACATAAAAGGACACCTGTTGGACAACATCAGTGTCCACACTTAATAACTCACTGCCTATGCAGTATACAGAAAAAATATAAACCCCCAATAACATGGAACTATTGCTGAAACATACAACATAAAAAATTACAACATTCGATGGTGATCTAAAAGCATTGGCACTGCTTCTAGAAATGCAGCTTAGATATAAAGTATATAAAGTATACAGTTAGTATATAAAGTACTGCTGTTTCCTTTTTGAATGCTGTGTTAAAGAGTCCCATTACATTAAATAGAACAGGCTGCTCCATAAGCGCTTAATTCTTACTGCAGAAAAGTGTGGCACATAAACCACTTGTCAACTCAATAAGAAACAGAATAACAAATAGAATTCTACCTCGAATCCACTCGATATTCTACTCAGCTAGAATTTGCGGTATCCTATTTCAGTGCTCCTGCTGATCCAAAAGATTCCACGTGGTTTCAATGGGACTGAAGTCTGGTTTTGCTGCCCGGTCAGAGTGCCCCATATTCTTTGAGTTCTATGATAACACCCCACACAACACCCACTCTGTGACGTTCTGCCTGTGTTCCATTTTACACAATGCCTTCTCTGTTGATGGTCGGCGCAAACCACAAAGTCAGGCCAGTAACTGACCACAGACCTCCTGACAGTGAACAACAAGTGCTGGTGGAATGTGATTAACGTATACATCAAATGTTCTCTGTATTTATTATGATGGAGTAATGAAATTGGTGCCATTTCTTACGTTAACCACTGACAGATAGATGCAAGATATCTCATGCGCACTGATTTTTTCACGCTAACTACTTAGATTTTGTGTCTCCCCTCCAGCTGTGATAATGTAACCTCACTCAGAAAGCCCTCAGCTCTGCTCAAAATTAGCGTCTGTGTAAAACTGCTGATGACCGACCAGGCCTGAAATCACCCACATCACGCGCAGCACCTTTGTAACTCAATCTGTCTGAGCCTGCATGCTGAGGCATGGGAGAGCACACTGAGTGAGAGATTTCTCCCTTCTCTCTACCAGATTTACAGATTACTACTCTCTCTCTCTCATTCTCTCTCTCTCTCTCTCTCTCTCTCTCTCTCTCTCTCTCTCCTTTCTCTCTCTCTCTTTTTTCTCTCTTTCGTTCTCTCTCCATCCCTTCCTCCCTCTCTCTAGGCTATGTCTGGGTTTAATTGCGTGTGGTGGCAGGAGGCAGCAGCAGGACAGGCTCAGGTCTTTCTGTGAGGAAGCCATTTAATTCATCCTCCCCTACGCACCATAAACACACACACACACACACACACACACACACACACACACACACACACACACACACACACACACGCTTTCTGGACAACTAATGGGTGACTCTGTCAGGCACTCCTTCTCCATTCGCAATCCTGTCTTAAACACAACACACACAACATACACACAAAGATGCCCTACTAACGAATGGTGCTCATACCAGGCTACCATCCCATTATAGGACACTGACTTGCTTGAACACACTCTTGGACAGGGATACCTTTTATGAAAGGGTTATGAAACTTCACACTTACACCAACAGCAGCATGCAAACATTAAATGCAGCAATCGGCTTGTTGATATGCTTCAAAGTTATTGACGTTCATTTTCAATTACACACTTATGTTTCCTTCGTACATTAATGCAGCTCTCAAATCTTGCACAGTTCTCAATACCATACCCAATATTGTGTGCCTGCCATAAAAGTACGAACATTTTTTACATGTGCATTAAAATGCCATTTTTTAAAATCATACAAATAGATGTTACGGCTATTGACATGTAAGTTATTCGAAAGAGGGAAGGAAACAAATTAAGCGACAATAGCCAGAGTAGCGCACCACCAGGGTTACCAGGGCTTGAGTCTTCACTCGGGTCAGGCATCAAATAGACACAAAAGCTGATTTTGCACCAAAATGGTTTTAGGGACCTATTTTGGGATTGACCTTTCCCTGTTGAAAATATATGAGAAATACATTAATTCCTTTTCTGGATGCATTCGCACTGCCAATAGGAACGATGTGTGACACTGAAGTGTCGTGAACTGTGCAAATTTTGCTTAGACGACTCACAATCCTCCATCTAATATAGGCTCAGTAAAGCCTGGACTTCACTGTTGGTCAATTTGTCTGTTTTGTTTTCCATTTATAGTATGAATTATTTCAAATTATTTATTGGGTATATTTAAAAATAGCAGTTGCCCTTAGCAAGGCACTTACGCCTGGAGCAGACACTATTTCCTTGCGTCATTATGTCTGGACCAGTTTCTGTACACTTACATCTGGACCAATCATGTGTTATGCTCCTTATTCCTCCTTATTCCTATTCCTATGCTCTGAGAAAAGACCATGTCTTGAAAACCTCTTGCTGATATTATTTAGAATTCATTGTTTCATGAATGGTGACAAGCTGTCCTGATCCAGATGCAGCAACATTGTCCCTAAGCATTATACTACCACCACCAAGATTCACAGATATGATTAGGTTCTTATGCCGGAATGCACTGTTTTCCTTTCTGGAGAATGTGTCTTCAATAAACTAAGACCACAATACCTTTTGTAATAGCCTTCTGCCTATTACAACACAACTTACATGTGATTTATTTCAGCAATGATAATGTGTACACTATTTATCACTATTTAGTTAAAATCACAATCTCAAAATGAATTACTGAGAGCACAGTGTTTACCTACATGATTCATCAATTACTACTAATCTTATTTACCTTCAGTGTTTAGTATTTACAAATCTGAACGTGTCCAGGATGTAAACAGACCAACAGTCAACAGAAAAAAAAACTCTATTGTATTTAAGCTTGGCCAGGACTTTTTCGACACCACATATATACAAGCTGTACGTTTCTCTCTCTCTCTCACTCACTCTCACTCTCTCACTCTCTCTCTCTCTCTCTCTCTCACACACACACACACACACACACATACACATACATACACACACCTACTAGACAATGCTGGAATAAACTTCAGCCTCTCTCATGCGTAAATTGCAGTTGATGACATGGTCTGCTTGTGTAGCCGGAATTTCAATTGAGGCGCATGGTTGTCTCATTGGGCAAAAAGTCTGGCTCTTCCTATCTTTATCTCCTCTACTGAGACTTGTCTTCCTGTTCCCCTGTTTCCTCCATCCTTTTCCATTAAACAGCAGTTATCCAGCACAACAACTTACCATTTTTGTCAAATGACCACAGAAAAAGCCCCCAAACCAGAGACCCGGGAGGTGCTGTCATGGTGGAAACACATGTTTACAGATTCATATATATATTGCTCACCTTTATGGGTATCACCAAAAGTGACAGGAAACCACACATCATCTGGTGCCAGGAACTATTTCAGCATTACATTTTAGCATAACCCTTATCCTGCAGGACTCACCTTATCGAAGGCTGGATTTGAACCATAGAAGTTTAGCAGCATGATGCATCTACAGAGCTTGCCTGGTTCATATCCTGCCTCTGGTTATATGATTGCAGTTGTTTATGGGTTATCAGCACTTGTTTAAACACTTTTTAGTGTCTCTGCTCTGAAATGCATTAACATCTCCAAATATATTTTACAAGTACTCACATTCAGCAGCATTACACACTACAAATGCTCTGTTCTCAATCTTTGAGCCCATTAATAGAAAGTTCAGTAAAAATGCATGCATTTCTTTAAAATGTTTTAGAATTTTCTGCAAGGGCACAAAAATATATATGCTTATACATCACAATGCCCATGACACATGAAATTGTATGTTGTATAAGCTGGGCTATATGGGATACTGTAGTGTAGTATTATTTAATAAATAGTCAACATACTGCAATATTTCCCATCCAGTGATTTATTTAACGTCAACATTGAGTGCCACATATTGATTTTCCAGTTTTCACTATTTAAGGGTAAAATCTTATTTCATTGTTGTGTGAAACTGTAGTCAGCCCTTTCTATGCCTTCTCTCTTGTGCCCCGTCTGTCTAATTTACACACATTTATGGAGCGAGAAACTGTCATTTATCTGACATATTTCCTGTTGTATTTACAATGCTAGTAGGTATTTCAGAATAGATCGGGGAAGCGCAAAGCTTGCCCAAACTGTGGCTGTGAGAAGTGAGCTCTGGATCACTGAACTCTGGTGTGCTGCATTGCAAAGACAAGTTCCTCCGCTTGTGCCACCCCCATGGTGCATCAGCATGCCACCACAATTACAGACTAATTCTCAAATGGAAAATAATCGGCTGCTGTCCTACAGTGTTACTCACACTGCAGAATGCAGATCCAGTGCACCTAAAGGTGAGTGATAACATCTGTGGCTTATTGTCTTTGCTTATACGAAGTGAAATGCCAGCCAAATGTTGCTCAGCATTCGGTCTGCCCATGCTAACACTGCATTTGTTATACAAACAAACTTTCTGTATGAAAGAAGTAGACTAATAGCATTCATTAAAAGGATAGTAACCTATTCAGACCATGGACTTATATGCAAATGGATGCTGTCCAAACAGATGTTATGTTACTTGTATAAAGCTACTGCTTCCCCACCGGAGAACCCATCTGAAATTTGCCATGTTTTCACATTTATGTCTTTAAGCAGATGTTTTTTATCCAATGTGACTTACAACTGACACAATTTTACAATCTTACAATCTTACACCCAGCGGTGGCAGTGGTGAGATTTGGGCCCTGGATCTTCCGGTCCACAGGCCAGTACCTTAACCACTAGTGTACCACAGGCCCACTAGTGTTTTTGTAAGGTCTCAGAACATAACTGTTCTTTAAAATGTACAGAAATGAAAATGCACGTTTGAACACTTTGAAATGCCATTTGACCAGTGGTTCTCCAGAGTCTCCCAAACACTGTACAACTACATTTAAAATGAAATAGTGTCCATCTTTATCCTGGTTATGATCAATAAATCACATTTTACCTCAAAAAAAAAAAAGAGTTGCTGACAGGTTCTAAGATACAAATCAAGGCTATGTGTCCAAAATGTTACAGGCATAAGCACCAGTGATAAAAACAAATGTATAATATTTATATACCAACTATTGGTGAACAGAGAAGCAGTGCAGTTGTTTCATAGCCCTAATTAGTTACTACTGTTAGTGCAGTTTTATGGGGAGGGGTAGAGGATTATATGGGGGTCCTCTGGTTCCCAGTGTACTCCCAAAATCATGCCTGCAAACAGATAGTGCCTGGATGTGAGTGAGAATGAATTAATGAGTGTGTAATGCCGCCTCAAGCAATTGACTAGTGTGAACCCCCGGAAGTGAGCTTCAAGGGGATTAAAGGCCTGTTTGTGAGACGATTTCCATTCACTTCTATTCATTTTGGGTTGTCTTTCTTTAACAAATAAAGCGTCTCTCAACCATATTAAATCATCACTAGTCACCTTCTACAAATAATGGACTTTCTATTTAGTCAGTGTCCTTGACAGTTTGTAGTGTTAAAATAAGCATGTATTCTGTTTAACATTACGCAATAAACCGTGTGCCTAAAACACAAGAGCAAATGTTTCACTTACAAGTTTTAGCCTATAACTGCCTGGCACTGTTGCATAGTGGTTAGTGGTTCAGCTCTAGAGATCCATGGTTCCGTTCTGGGTCCAGGCACCATCTGTGTGAAGCTTGCATGTTCTCTTTGTGTCGACCCGGGTTTCCTAGTTGTACTGTTCCGCCCACATTCCAAAGTTGTTAGGTAACCTGGTGTCTCTAAAGTATCCCTGTGTGTGTGTGTGTGTGTGGTTATCCTCCACACCATGCACACCATGACCCTGAATCAAGTTCTGGATTAAGTGGCTTTGAAATCTATGTCTATGACTGAATGAATTTCCTATAACCCTATAACCACAGCTTATTTAAAGTCCAGTATTTAAGTGCTTCATATGAGAGGCAAACTAATGTCACATCTTCCCAGTTGAAAGGGGTCTTATTCTTATATTACTGATATTTACTATCGATAGAGTGGTGCCATTAAAAGGACTGGCAACCAGGGTGTGTTCTTGGATCGCCAAGACAGGACCCAGAACAGCTCATCAGCTAATCAAGTTCTAAGTAAGTTACTGTTAATTAATAATACAGCTTCTCATTGTAAATCAGTAGTATTTGATTGGAAACTATGCAGATGGTTTAAAAATGGTCCATTTAATGCACAGAAGGCACCTTTATCCAGAGTAATTTAAAACTTTTCGACTAACCGAATGTTACAATCCTTGCTCAAGGACTCAACAGCAAGTCTTACAAAGCCAGGATTTGAAACCACAACATTCCAATTAGTAGATCAGAGCCTTAACCACAGGGTCACTAATGATAGTGATAGTAATACTAATGGACTATTAATTTATAACTAATCATTTTGCAGAGGGAACTGCACACAACTACACATATGTGCCATTTAACAACATACTATCAACATCTGTTTACTTTAACGCTTGAGATCTTAAAGATTATAACAAAAGATTAAAGGATATGTATATATGTCTACTAATTCTTGACGTAGCAGCTGTAAACAGCTGATCACCTCAGTAGTCAAGCAGAGGTGAGACTTAAAGAATGGAAGCTGGTCATTCATATCCATGTGTGTGTTTGGACTTGAGACTGTTCTACCTCGGTTGATGTGGTTAGAGAGTTTTTTGTGAGTTACTTTGTGAGTGTATGTGTTTATTTATAACACACTGTGACTGACATTTACAAGTGCATGTTCCTGTCCTAGTACTACCTATAAGTAGTACTTCTCTCTCCAATACCTGTGTAATAAGCTGTATCTATATAAACTGGTTCACATTCATTTGTGGATCCATTGTTTCATATGGCTGATCTTCTGTCTGGAACATAATATTGTCATATTGTCAATATTGTAATATCAATTAATTTACAGCATTCCCCCACACAGTGTCGTAACAGTGCATTACAGTATAGGGATAGGTTTACATTACAACTAACTTTTGTGTATGTTTTGTCATGATTTTCAGTAGCTTTTCATGACACTCAATATATATATATATATACATACACACTGCTCACAAAAGTGAGGTAGTATTTTGAATTTAAATATCCCATAATGAAATATTCCCTAATTTTGTGAGCAGTATAGTATTAAAAATATACATTAGAGTAGATACACTACTTTCTGAAATATGTGTGAGCAAACTATGATATCAATACTCGGTAATCCTACACCCAACACATATAGAAGGTTAGTGTGGATTGCTGGGTTGCTGAGGGCCAGTCAGGAGGCTTTCGGCACCCTTCTGAGGCCTGGGGGAGGGGTGGCCGTGAGCGTGTGTGCGTGAGCGTGTGTGTGTGTGTGTGTGTGTGTGTGTGTGTGTGTGTGTGTGCGTGTACGTTTTTTGCCACGCTGCTTGAGTCACCAGCAGAGCCTATTAAATCCAGCGGCCTTCTCCAACAAAGACTGACTGCCAATTACAGGAGCCTTTGCACCAGCTCGCTCCCCCTTCTTTCTCATTCTGGCTTTTTCTCCACCACTCTTCCATTCTGTTCGCTCTTCTTCGCTCCATTTAGATGATCAGAAGAATATTCTTTAGTGACTCCTAATCGAACAAACCTTCAAAGGCTATTGATTTTACCAAAAGCAAATTGTTAATGATGCATTACTGATCTCAACAAATAATCTGATGTCTAGAGGTTTTGTACCTCAAGCTAACCCATCTGCAGCTAATATAAACTAGGTTAGTACCTTGAAGGACATTCCTGTCCATGAGCCTTTGCCGGACTGAAACATGAATTGTTCAGAGAGCAGAAAAATTGGACAGAAACAAACAGGACACTTTAGTTCATGTGAACATTTACCATAGACGAGCACTGGTACTAAATTTCGAAAAAAAAAAAAAAAAAATGTAAAACATAGGATGTGATGTGTATGGAAAGGTCTGGCCACCTGAACAGAGGTAGTTAAATAATGCCCTTAGGAGCCCATAGAAACAATGTCATATGAAAATGTGCTTTTAATCACAAGTCATGACGGCAATGCTTAGAATTCCATATAATAACATACAAGCAACTGAACAGCTCTCAGATTGTTGGCACCCATGAGAAACTCCAACCCTACTGTACAGTGATTTAATTAATAAAATGTTAGCAATGGGAAAGCCTTAATAAAGTCCTGCAACGTCTGTTCATGTGCTTGGTCCAATAAGATTATTGTCCTCATCCTTAGCAGTTGTAATGACACATGTAACATTTACATTCATGTCATTTAGCAGACGCCCTTATTAATAGCAATTGTTTAAGCATTTGGCTATTTTGTTTATGGTCCCAACAATGCCAGCTTGGCTGAGGTGGGCTTCAAATACAGAACCTTCTGGTCCATAGTCCAATACCTTAACCACTAAGTCGTCATGTCTTTTAGATTTGACCAAAAGCTATTGTAACTCTTCCATCCTTCGGTTGTCAGGGGACGATGTGCCTCCGACGACCTTCCCTCTGAGGGTTTAAAACCTTAAAGTATTGGAGGGAATAATTGCAATATACATATCTCTTATACTATTCTATTCAATATGTTGATTTATTTATCTATTATTTACTTATTAATACTATTACTACAAACATACTATTACTTTACCTGCAAAAAGCCACCCAAGGAGGATGAGGATTAGTCTTGGTACATCCAAGGTTTCTTCCATACAAGTTTTAGGGAGTTTTTCCTTGCTCAGTTTGGTATTGACCTTATAAGATATAACATATAATACTCTAAAGCTGCAATGCTCCAATGAAAGTGTTATATAAATACATCTGACTTGACTTTACTAATGAAGTTATTATGCATGGCTTTAATCAAAAACAAATATTAGACTTTAGATGGGCAGATTCTGCTGCACCATTACTGATGCTGATACTAGCCATTTCGGAAGATTTTACTTGCCACTGTCAGGCTAGTCTTGCTCAGCTGGGATGTGTGAGCAGATAGTTGTAAGGCTGCCAGGAGGCAATGCCCTGTTGTAAAAAACAACTACATACATCAATTTTGACTTGACTAGTCAAAGAAAGTAGTGGAATATGTCATAAAGCAAGATTTCAAAGTAAACAATTAGTACATAATGGCATATCAATACAGGGAGTTTGTTTCCAAAACACAATAAACACCTTAAACATTATGTTTATGTCAGTGGAAATGAATGCTGATAGATCACTTATTAAAGCCTGCATATGTTCACTTAGTGACAGATACATGTGATTTGCATCATAACTGTTATGTAGAAAAGAAAACAGGGTTTAAGCTATGCACCATTTTTCTCAGTGTACACTATGGTGACTATGCATTGTATCTTCTATGAGCTCAGAAGTCATGTCACTTAGCATTTACATATTCAAATGTGCCATTAAGGTTATAATATCTGTCATAATACGTACTGTATTATAGGCTGACACTCCTGGTTATTTATGTGTGACATATGGTAAGTGTCATGACACACATTATATAGTGTATATATGTAATGGAAATTACAAAATGTATTGGTTTACAGGATTCAAGTGTTACCCTGTTTTTTTTTTCTCTCACTGTGCTCATTAACACTTGTATATCAACTGCCATAACATGTGACAGATGTGTTATAGCTATATGTGTTATAGTGTTCAAAAAGATAAGCGATAAGCATTATGTTACATGACAACTGCAATAATGTACGACACAGTAAGTGTAACTTCCACGACCTCATAAGTCATGTCCCACGTCGTCACTATAGGTAACTAATTCTATCATGTGTTATGCAGCTTTGTAAAGGGACTATAATTACATCTGCTGTAATACAAGACGTGACAAGATTGAGTGAGTTGCCATAACTTCTCTGACCACATCACTTGACTTTACATAATGTGTCATTAAAGGTTAGAAATTCTGTCACATTCTGTACCGCAGCCTACCGCAGCATCAAGCAGGCTTGTCTTGGCATCTGTCATAATATAAGCTGACTAGAGCACCATTGGTTGATTTATTGGTTGTGACATATGGCCGGTGTCATGGCATACATCATAACATGTATTATAAAGAATGTTATCTAAATTACAAAATGTGTAGGAATACAGAAAACAAGTGTTACTGAAAGTCTTGCAAAATCATGTTTTCTGTCACGTTTTATGGGACCTGCCATAATACATGACAGAATAAATGCACTAACTTCTATGAACTCATAATTGGTAAAGCTTATGAGTCAAGTCACTTGACATTTACATAATTTTTCATAAAGGTTAACATTTCTAGCTTGTGTTACTGCAAAGCCTACTGTGGCATCATAAATGCCCTTTCATGACATCTGTCATAAAATAGAACCCAACTAGGTTAAGCGATTGAGTGCCGAACCTTTTATGATATTATAATTACTTCACTTTACTTGACGTAAACTGTTCATTTGAATTGTAAAAGCTTAAAAAACTCTATCGTATTCTGTTCCCAAGCAGTGTTGCCAGATCTCATGAGAGAAATAAGTGACCAGGTCTACGGAAACAATTCCAAAAGAAGTGACTTTTCTCAGAAAGAAAAAGTCCAAAACAATAAAATGCCACTTGATCAATGTATTTGTTCAGATCCTTTATGTTGCAACCTTGTGGTGAAATAGAAGGGCAAGTTCTCACCCATTCTTCGTCATTCAATACCCCATAATGAGAAAGCAAAATTTTCCCAATTCTTTTGAAAAAGAAAAAAAGTATTCAGACCCTTTGCAACAACACTTGAAATTTAGCTCTGAAATGAAGCCCATTTTTCTGGATAATCACTGAGGTGTTTCTACACCTTGATTGGAGTTTTAAGTTCAGTTGATTTGAATTGATTTAGGACGACACACACCTGTCTACATAATGTCTCACAGCTAACAAAGCTAACATATCAGAGTAAAAACCAGCCAATGAGGAGGAACGAACCGCCAGTAGAGCTCAAAGGCAGTAGTTTGTGGAGGCACAGATCTGGAGAAGGCTACAAAAATCTGCTGTGCTGAAAGTTCCCAAAGCACAATGGACTCCATATTTCAAAAGTAGAAGTAGTTTGGAACAAGAGGGAATATTTCTAGAGTTGGCCCATAACCAATTTAAGTATTTGAGTAGGAAGGGCCTTGGGTAAGAGAGGTGAACAAGAATCCAATGGTCACTCTGGCTGCACTCCAAAGATCCTGTGTATAGATGGGAGAAAATTCACCATCACTGCAGCACGGGGTTTTAAGATAGTGTGGCCAAACAGAAGCCTCTCCTCAGTGAAAATACACGTGAAAGTGTTTCCAACTAAAATAAAATAAAAAACACAGGAATCTCAGACTGTGAGAAACATTCTCTGTTCTGATAAAAGACTGCACTCAAAAAAATGAATTCATGACCCAAAGCCTGGTGTAAATATGACGCGATAACGTCACAAATATATGAAGTAGTGCATGACGTCATCTATTGACATTTACTGACTTTTCAAGCAGGCTGTTGCTACTTTCACCAACACTACATCAGTATTGCATTTTTGCTTGTAAGGGCAAAGGGAAACGTGTCACAAGAGATCAGAGAGCAAGCCCAAATACACAACTACACTTTAGAAACAAACCCAAAACAGACACAATCTACAACCACCGAGATATTCACCTTATAAGTGACTAAGTCTAAACTGGTTTATAATAAAAGAATTTTGCCACTGTGTTCCCAAGCCTACTGTAGCATCATAAAGGCTCTGTCCTGACATCGGTCATAACAAAAAGAATGACTAGTCATTCTGACAGGACTCATCACAGGTAAATAATTTGTTGGCTGACTTAGCATTTAAGGATCTGGACTACTAATCAGCAGGTTGTGAGTTCAAATGTTCAAATTGGGTCCTTGAGCAAAGCGATTCATCCATCATTTTTTTGTTTCATTTTGATTAGCTCTAAATAAGGCTATTTGAAAAATACTGTGTGTTTGATTAACCATCTCCACCCTCTCAACAATGCCTGTGTGCTGCCTGACATGAACCAGGGTTACTACAGTGATGGGTGATTTGCAGTGAATTTCTGCTGTGCCTACATTGTGTAAATGTTTATGTGAAGTCTAATATAAATTGGGAAACATTCCATGGAGAGGTATGTCATGTCATAATGTGGCATACATAATTATTACCAGTCACATTACCATGGCACTATTATGGAAGGATATGACACCAGCCAGTCTTTATAGCATAGTAATAGTGCTATAAATAATTAGTAATGGTAATTGTAATTGATTACTGACCTCTATGTGTTAAATAAATTAAACTAGTGAACGCCTAACATTTTGTGTTGATGTGGACAATCCTGTTTGGAGATTCTTGAAGTTTTTTTTTTTTTATAATTTTATTATTATTAATTTGTGTGCATGTGTGTTTGTGCGTGTGTGTGTGTGTGTACGCATGTATGTGTGTCTGAAGATCACGGGTGTTATTTTCCTGCATCCCTGCTTCCACATTTTCCACATGAGCACTCAGTGTACAGCGATTTCCACACCTCTAATTCCACTTTTCCGGAAATCCGTATCACCTGCTGTCCGTGCTGCTGTGTGCTTGGGTTGCCAAATGCGCTTGCAAGAACCAGAGGGGTGGACGAAGAAAAAGAACAAGGAAATGGGGTCAGATTGTGAAGCAGGATGGACAGGGTTATAGATAGGAACAGTGATGGAAAGGAACAGGGAACAGGCACAGCCTTAAAGCAGGAAAGTGCATTGACAGAGAGGGATGTGGTCATTAGAGAAGATTTAGGTTTGTGACACCAGGACACAGTGCGACTAAAAGTTAACAAAGGCACAATAAAAGTTTAATGCAGCTATTATGGCTACCAAAAGCATCCAGATATTAGGAAATCAAGTAATATACAAATACTGTTATACCAATCATTGTGCTTCACTTACAGTCTAAGAATACTTGAATGATATTCTGAACTGAATAATTACCTACGAAGGACTTAAAGTGCATGTTCTTTTTAATTTCGTGTAAAAAAAAGCCTGGTGTACTCGGCTCATAAATTTACAAAAAGGTAGTGCGGTTCAGTACAAATTACACAGACAGTGCTTCTGACAGCATTACACAGTTTAACTATTAAGCAAACCAATATGCTAGAGTTCCAAGGAACATTGTTTCATATTGTGTTATGCCTTTTTCAGCAGGATTAGGTGAGGCTTAAATAAAGTTAGGTTGGGAGCCAGTGTATTGGTGATAAGAAACATGTTCTGGAAACAGGATGGAACGTGCTACGTCAAGGCTAGGTGGTATGTTTACTGAACACTGCAATGGAGTGGTGATCTGTTCAGATTATATATCTGTGAATATGTCTGTGAATTCAGAGTTAGACTCGACGCCATTCCCTGTGGCCTTGGCCAGGAAAAATGGGAGTAAAATGGGATTATTCAGGTTTTAATCATTTCATATATAATACTTTACGCATTGTTTTGAAGCAGCTTTACTGAAAACTGTTGATAAAACAAGTAGACAAAGTTCTCAGACACAATCATACCAGGGCAATTTAAAGCAACCAATCAGCCTGGTGTATGACTATGTTGACTATGAGGAACCCAGAGTATCCAGAGTAAGGATAGAGAGGACATGCAAACTGCACACAGGTGAAGTCCAGGATCAGGAGGGACCTGGGGATTTTCGGCGCTCTGAGCAAATCATGCTAAACGTTTGACTTTATTTTGGCCTCTGTCCACAATTAAATATTATTTTGATCTTGCTTTCCACCTCTGTATGTTCGTAAACACTGTTTTTGCGTGACATTGTGAATGGGGAAAGCAGAGATTATAGAAATCCCTGATCTTCTGATTGTCAGGTGAAATAGCTGCAACATGTCCAAATGCACCTCAGCTATTGGGCTTTTCCTTCCCATGACCATGTGTGGAAGCCTTTTGAACATGATGTAAAATGACAGAAATGTTGTTGAGATGACAACAGGTTTTAAATACATTTGTGCTGTAATGCAGACTTGAAACTACTGATTTTGTGGCTTGGAAGATTTTAGTTAATAGTTATAGAATAGATTTGACTATCCTATAAAATGTGTGAGAAACCCAGGAAAAATGACTATGGAAAAACCATGAAGTGACAAAATTACCATCAAAATCCATTGTAGAACTGTGAAATAATTTATGGTTAGTTCATAATCAACCAAGTTTACAGTTGTACTATGATTTTTGACAGTGGAACCATGAAGTGGTCAAATTAGCATTACAAAATCGGAGTATAATTGTGAACTTTATGGTCAAACTGTCAAGCAATTTACAGTTTTACTATGAAATTTCACAGTACATTTTTTTCTGGTAAAATAACACAAATTTTATTGTTGACATGCCAGATTACAGCAAGTAAGTAGAACGACCAGTTAGAATTAAGATGATTTATTACATTTGATATATAATTAGCAAGACAAAATTTTACATTATTGTGACTAAAACAGTTCTTATTGACATTTCTTGTTAAATGTTAAGTGAAAGCCACTTTTATTAAGTATAGCCCAGCTAAATATTACAATTAATATCCTTTTACATTTTAGTATTTTTAGACAACATAAGGTTTTACTATGTAGTATGCAGCTAATTTTGGGATCTTGTGGAACATGCAAAGTTAGTAATTAGTGGCACCTTTATTTGAATCTATTCAAAACCCATACTTCATGATTTGGGTACAGAGAACGAAAAACACCTGCCACTCAAATAAACACTTTTGAACGACACTAACAAGAGCTTTGACCTGCAGAATTAAGGATATGTTTTTAAATGCCTTTCACAGTGGCAAAGGATATATTTCTGTGTGTGAGTGTGCATGTGTGTGTGTGTGTGTGTGTGTGTGTGTGTGTGTGTGTGTGTGTGTGTGTGTGTGTGTGTGTGTGTGTG